>JAANSQ010000817.1:0-18886 GCA_036850885.1 Lepidocyrtinus dapeste | reverse complement strand
CACTTTGTACTCGTTTGGGTCAGATGGAGACTTATAGGGGATGATAGTCCTAATGATAGTCGCAGGACTACCCGAAGGTGAAACAGGACTTCGTGTTCCGTCCCCAAGTTTTTGCGCTTTACCGCCCGATGGACCGCTGTCCTTTGAAGGGCTAAGCTTACGCTTTTCCGTACGCTTGTAGTGGGAGCTTGTGCCAGGGGTCATGTCCAAGTTAAGGATAACCATATTAAGGCCAGTTATTACAAAAGTAGGGGTCAAGTCTTAATCTAGTTAATTAATTACTTATCAATTTGAGTTTTAGATGCCGAAAGTTAAAAAAGTGTCAGTGAAAGTAAAACTACCATAAGTTGTTACAAAATAGGATCAAGAAGTGGCGAAAGTGGAGTGAGGTGAAATGAAGAATGAAAATTTTTTGATCAGCCGGCTTCCATAATTCCAACCATTCCTAAAAAGCGTAAAAATTCATAAACAAGATGGCGATTATTACGTTGGCAACCAATCAAACCAATGTTTCTACTCATGGAAGCTTTCAATGCGTCGGTACGTTCAAAGAGATGGGTGCGTTGATAAAGAAATCCGGCATTCCTTATGAATTAGACTTACTCTTGCTGACAAATATTTCAATTTGAAAGTTACTTGACTAAAGTAAAACAATAATTTTAATGAACGTCATCACATTCTACATTCATGAACGTAGTAGTACATTCTACAAACACAGAGAATATGAAACTAAATACTGATTCTTTAAAAAAACACTAATAAACCGATATCACTAGATGTAGGATACATGAGACGAGAGGAATTCCATTTTATTAAGGCGCATGACTGAGAAGACAAAACAATAACTGTAAACTCTCACTTTCTTTTTAAAAAATCAGCATGCCGCTTTCTTCTCTTTTTCCTTCAGTGCCCTGGCGCGCGCTTGGTCTGGAGGGGCGAAAGCAGTGGCACGATAAAACTGCAACTCTTCAATGCTATCGTTAATGTCATCCAAAACCCTGTGAGAATATTTCTTCCGAGGAGTGCATTCAGCGACCTCCGGATACCACCTTCGGACTATTTCCTTGATTGTACTCACGTCAATGCTGCGGTAGTGAAAGTGTTTGTAGAATCTTGGCAACTGGCGCATTATGAACATGCGATCCTGACCGATAGAATTTCCAGCCATGGGACACTCGCCTGGATAACAAAGGGCAAATACCAAATAATGAGAGTTATATTTTTATTTCTTAATTTATTGGGGCTACGCTCAGTTACCTGGTTTTGTGTGGGCTTGGACGAACTTTAATAAGATATCATCGGCAACTTCTAGTGACAAGGAGCTTTTCCTCGCGGCATCAGTCAGTCCACTGTCTCCGTGATGCTTCTGGCACCATGGGTCCATTCCATTAAGAATTGCGTCGTCGATTTGAAATACCATTGAATCTTGCTTGGCCAAAATTTTGAGATTGGCGTCAGTGATAATGATTCCAATTTCCATCAACTTGTCCTTGTCAGGATCCAGACCGGTCATCTACGTTTTAAAATACAAAGATACGAGACACATTCAAAGAGAATAGTCAATGCAAAGAATTCAACAGTGATTTACCTCACAGTCCACCCAAATGATTTTGTCGTCCATTGGCTCTGAGGTCCACATGTTGTCCGATAGATTTCTTCTTCTTCGTAATTTTACTTCAGATTTGGAACTAGGAGTCGTTTTTGCTGTCCTTGAACTGCTTTTGATAGTTGAATTAGGTAATCCTAGATCCTGTTGCTCTGCAGGGCGTTTAATGACAGTTTGTTTGGAAACAGAATCTACTGTGTCAGTACTTTTTTCAATAATTGAATTGACCCACGACTTCAGTAGAGATTTGTGCTTAGCGTCTTCACTAGTAAGTCTTATTCCGGAATAAAAGTTTGATCTTCTACTTACTGCTGCAGATAAAAAAAAATAATCATGAACCTTTTGGCTACAAAAATGACAATCTGACTAAGTCAAGTAAAAGTCGCAACAACAAGAATTGTATAAAAAAAAACATTGTATCAATTTGCCAAAATTACCTCCTCCAGGATCAACGTTTGGCATAAAACTGCAACAACATTGGAACAATCTTACATTCAGGCGTCTTTGCATTGAAAAAGGTACTAAGCTAGTAGCCGAAATTAACTGTAGCTAGTGATTTTTCAAGCTCTCTTGCAGGATTAGATAGAGAAAATTGCACGCAAAGTTCAAAAACACAGAAAAATTTTAACAAAGCATTTGTTTCGCATGTAATACATTACTTCAAGTCGCCCCAATAAATGCACTCAAATATTGCCTCTCCCCTTGTCTATTGGTTCAGCTGTGCTGTTGTTTTTTGTTTAAGCCCAACCCTACTACGACATATTCCCATTCTTCCAACTTCATCACAAATAAATATTTTCTATTCTTTTTTAATCAAAGTCCTTTCGAGAAAATAAAAAATATACCATCAAATACAAGTCGAATAGAAATCAATTAAAATTACAAATATTACCATCCAACAATTAATTAGCCCATATGTTTATCTACATCAAATGTGTTGTTTCCTAATTAAAGTTACTGGTAGGCAAGTCCAATAGAAACTTAATGAAAATATTTGGCCTTTACATTGTTAAATAAAAATCGTCAACATACATTGCTCCGCAATTACTGGAAATTGATCAACCAACTAGAACCCGAAGACGTAGCAGCTGTAATTATTTGTGAGAATGGCGGGCATTTGAACATAATATACAATTTAAACTTTTAACATGGGGTTAACGACCTTTCAACCATCATCAGTATTCAGTTGATCAACTCGCTCGGAGAGAACGACCTTTCGAATCTACTTTTCTGGTATAGTGGTATTACATTCCCTGTATTTATATTTCAAAACAGTGTCATTGTTTTTAGATGCTCGCAATAATTGAAAAGTTGATCATTTAAGAATGAACTTGAACTACTTCATAAAAAAATACAGACGTTAAGCACTTTACACTACGTTGTTGGTTTCATTTATTTTTTGGCGGCCTGATGCCCTATAATGTAAAAAAAAGGCAAAGACATGTCGATAAAAATGTCTCTTTAACTGAGCAAATTACAATACTTTTATCCTCTACATGTTAAAATTTTCTGAGGCATGCTAGATCATTTTGCATAAAACGGACGACAGAATTGTCCATCTTCATCTCCAATTTTCTGTGTTTGATAAACATATGCCTAAAGAAATATAAAAATTCATTATCATATCCGCGTGTTTTGAAGTATCACATCAAAAACAGCAAAACAAATTAGTTTCCATTCCTTTAAAAATTATTTATAAATTCTCGAATGGGTGATAATATAATGTTTTTAAAATTCTGGTATAAAAGTGAATAAAATTACTGCGGGTTAAATCTACGAACCATCATCGCGTTGATGATAATTTTACGCCTAATTGGAACAAAACAAGAGTATTTCCTACACATTTCGGTGGTGAAAGAGAGTTTTACGTCTCATTTCTACAAGTGAATTCTGCTACAACGCAACTTTCGTTTCAGAAGAAAAGTTATCCAGGACCTACCTAAGGACATTTCTGGCAAAACTTAGCTGTGCTGTGTTAGGCCTGGAGAAGCAGGTTACAAGTAATCCAATTAATAATTTTACTATCATAATATGAAACCACTGGTTCACCACGAAGGGAAGCTTCTATACAACCACTGAGCCAATTTACTATTGACCCTCAATATTAGTAATCCATACGGGTCATCCTTCTTAATCGAGAGCCTTGACTAAATAAGCTGAGCATAATATTGAACAGCAAAATGCATACAATGAATATCTGATTACTGGATTACTCTTAAATCGAAATGTAAAAAACAATCTAATCTAGATGCAAATATTCTCAAAATGGCCAATTCTTTGCTGATTCTATTGAAATCATCATTTTTACCTAAATCAAAATCCAGTCAAATTAAATATTCTCCAGATGCCAAACTAAAGGAGTATCCTATGAACTGTGACTTATGCATAATAAGGTTTTAAATCAATAAGGAGTAAAACGAATAAAAATGAAATTACTCACTTTATATCAAAGTACAAAAGCGGAATTAAAACAGTTCAGCTCAGCCATTGGGGACGAGGACTCCTGTTAATGCATAAAACCAAAATATTTTTAAGAAACCCAATTTGAAACGACAAGTCGAGATTCATGTGTCGTATAAATTCAACGCTTCTTTATTTATCCGTTTCTGTAATCTCTCGGCAACTCCAAAGTTCCCTTTCAATCTAGGCAAAATCAATTGGAGGAAACCCTTTTTTGACAAATTTGCAAAGGGAAGAAAATCTGCAAGTTATTTCGGTCCGATTCTTTTTTCGTACAGGTTCTTGCATAATTATCACGTTTGGGTGTGGTGCACCCAGCACACGGTGAAACTTCATTTGCGGAGTTATTTTCCTCGCGGAGTTTATCCTGCGTTGGGAATCACTTTTTCCGCTTTTGGTAACTATGTTATGCTTTCACCAGTTTTGTAGCTTTCATTTATTTTTGCTGGTGGCAAAAAACGTTTTCCCATTAGAAACACGGAGTCAGCTGTATGAGTAATCAAAACAAAGTAAAGAGCTTCCATTAGAAACTTCATGCGTAGCGTTCCGAACTCATAGGTCATCGTGATTGACAAACAATTTTACTGTATGCGTTCACTTCATCAACACTGTCAGTCAATATACTTTTCCATTTGAGTTATCGTGTCAAGAGAAAGTGGAAGGAGAGAATCATTGAAAGAGTTGTCATCTTATTTCAGGACCACGCGTCGTCGGATCACACGTTCTTGTAGGTCAACTTAAATCTTGCGAGAGTTCAGTTCTGTTAACTTCCAATTTAAGGCTAGAACAATAAGACTAAAAAGGTGTGAAAATGAGTGTTATCATTCGCTTACAAAACTTGCCATTGACGGCTAGTTCCCTCGACATTCGAAACTTTTTTAACGGATTATCTATCCCCGATGGAGGGGTTCATATCGTCGGGGGACCAGAGGGAGATGCATTTATTGCTTTTAGCACGGATGAAGATGCAAGGCAAGCAATGCGTCTAACTGGACAACCTCTTAAGGATTCCCTCGTCAGTCTACTACTTAGCTCGCGCAACGAGATGTACAAGGTTCACAAAAAATGGATTTATTTTTTTTATTCCTTACACTTCTAATGATACTATGCACGTACGGTCACTTTCTTTAATCTATGATTCCGGGGGTAAAAAATGGATATGATCATTATGAGTTTAACCTTTTTCATTTAAATAATATCTCAAGATTGAGAACAATAAGAATGCATATAAATAATTACATTAGATCCCCAAGGTCCTTTTTTACTCTGACTTGACCAGTGTGTACACGAACCCATTCTTAACTTTAACAGGCCTTGAGATAAATATCTTACACTTAAATTTAGATAATTGAGCAAGCCCGTCTTGCTGCTATGGGTGGAGGTCCCTCTCATCAAAGCTCTTCCATGTCGTCGTCAGTGTCTACTAATTTGCATGGTAGCCACCACCATCATCAGATCCATCACATAAACGAAGAAAGTTCACCCCCTCGGTCTGTCCATCACCACTTGACTTCCCACACCCAGCCACCACCATCTTCGAACCATCTTGTGCACAGTCACGCCTTTTCTTCTTCGGCTCCTATTTCTAGCTCCATGTCCCCACAATCATCCGGCTCCAACGATTATTTGAAAGGTTTTGGTGGAACAAGTCAAGATGGGCAGCAAGCAGACTTAAATTCTAATCCGGCTCTTTTATTTAGCACCATGTCTGCTATTCCTTCGGCCACGTTGGGTGGTGGGGCGGGTGCGTCGGCAGGTACGTTTCTTACTCAACAACAACAACATGGACAGTACCCAGGTCTTGGCTCTTCTGCTGGAGGTACTGGTATTGGAGTTTCTCCTCATCAGCAAAACCAGGCGCCTCCAGGAGGTATGCCTGGGAATTTACCCTTCGGCGTAGCAAGTAACCCCAATGCAGCTATGGGAAATGGAACAAATCCTTTTATGCATTTCCCCCCACCTTCTGCTCTCTCAGGGTTACCACCTCCTTTATCTGGCATGCTTCAAGGTCAAGGAATGCCAGGAGCTGGAGCTAGTGCCGTTGTTACAAACCCTTTACCTCAATCAAATAATTTAGTAATGACTACTGCAGCAGGAATGGGTGGAATGTTACCAAGAAGCCACAATTTAAATAATATGAATACAACAATGTCGATGGCAGGTCAAGCTCCGAATGCACTTAATCCCTTTGGCACTGCTCCGTCTCGAATGAATATGATGAACAATAACAGTCTCGGAGGACCCCCACCAGGTGGACCACATAATATGAATCCTGTAACTTCTTTTCCAGGAGGACCCAGACTCAACAACAACTTTGGCGTTGGAATGCAAAATCAGTATGGAGCGGGCGTTGGTGTAGGTACCGGTGGTCCAAGACAACCTGGTCATCATGGCCCTCGAACTCCTTACGGTATGCATGCTGCGACAATGAATAACAATGCAGGAGGGCCTGGGCCTAATAACGGCGAAATGAAAAATAGATTCCAATTCGGTGCTATTCCATCTGGAAGAATGGACACGGCAGGTTTCAAGGATGTAGGTAAAGATAACCAAAACCGCTCTAATTCTAGAGAGCGCCGCGCTGCAGACCCTACGAACAATATGAATCGTCGACGTCGCAGCCGAAGTCGCGAAAGAGAAAGAGGAATGGAAAGAAGAAGGAAGCGTTCTAAGAGCCGTTCACGTAGCCGAAGTCGTTCTCGGGATCGTTCCGGATTGAACAAACAAACCAGGAGGGACTCCCGAGATAAAAGGGACCCTGAGAGAAAAAGTAGGAGTGACTCCAGTCCCGAAAAGAGTTCCCAAGACTCTTCAGGCCGTTCCAGAAGAGAGCATGAACACTCCCCAGTACCAACAAGCGCCAACACCACCACAGAAGAGTGGCCTGGAGCGAAGCTCACTGGTATTCCAAATGATGCCTCTTACAGAGAAATTAAAGAGTTTATCAGGGTAGAAGTAATGGGTGGAAGTGATGGCGTTGTCAGATTATACGATGAAGGCATTGCGTACCTTAAGCTTCAAAGCCCCCAGGAGTTCCCTAGAGTATACAGATCCAACGGTAGAAAGCTTCGTGGCTCGGCTGTGAGCATTGAAGGTATCACAATGGAAACCTGGACCCAAGAGTACAAACTAAACAAGAGTAGAATTGAGAGGGACATTGACAGGGAAAAGGAGGAGAGAGACAGAGAGCACGAACGTGAAAAGGAAAGGGAAAGTAGACGTTCAGATAGGGATCATAGATCCGAACGCCATCATAATGTACACACTTCATCTTCGCACCATAGATCTAGCCGTAAGTCAAGTGCAATTTGCCGAAACTTTTGTTGGGATTTTTTTTCAGGTTCTTTAGGTTCTCATCTTTAAAGTCTTCTGCTAAACTCTTAATTTCCATTCATCCTGTACAGGTTTCAGTAATGCCTCCCACCACTCCAGCTGCATTGCCATAAGAGGTCTTGCCCCCACAATTACCCGGCAAGAATTGGCTACCCGTTATTTACAAGACACCCCTTGTCTGGATATGGTCTTAATCGCAGCTCCCACCCCTACAAATAGGCACTCAGTCACTGCATTCATACAGTTTGACTCGGCGTCCACTGCTCAGAGTATTATTGACCTTATTGCAAGATCCCCTCTAGGCACAGCCCTAGTCGTAGAAAGTTGTGATTCAGAAGATTTGCAGAAAGCTAAGGCAAGAACAGGAGGTTCTTCAATGGGCGGTGGTGGTGCTACTGGTCAAATGGGGGGATTCGGAAATACGAGAGGAGGGCCAGCGTCTATGAGTCAAGATGCTAAATCTATTTTTGAGCTTGATTTAGGCTTGGTAAGCACCCCAATTTTTTCAATCACACTGAGGATATAATTTTCATCATATAGAGTTTGCATGCTTTAAATTGGCTCTCCAGTTTCATTCCTCATTGTCTTTATCATCGCGGTTACTTCATACTTAATCATCATTGCTTTTTTTACATTTTCATATGAATAGGACGATGAAACAACTACAGTTATTATGAAAGGAGTCCCATCCAATATAACTGAGCGCGACGTATTCGACTTTTTCTCCGACATTGGTTTAGCCCCAATGAACTGCAAGATTTTCAGTGATGGAGATGGCCAGTGTAGTGGCAATGTAATCTGCGAATTTGCGGACAACAATAAGGCCAAGCGAGCTACAACCAAGGACGGTATGCTATTTGGCCGTGGTCAGATTTCCGTTTCGCTATTACCTAGTAGAAACTCTCGAAGGAATGTAGGAGGAATAGGTGGCTCAAACAATCCCAATCTACAGCCATTAGGTGGAGGTGGGGATTTTCAACAAAATCCCTTTGGCGTCTCAGGACGAAATCAAATTCCCAGACCGGGGCTTTTGGGTGCTGGACCCCATACGAGAGCTCCAGGCGATGCTCCAATCTCTAGATTTTCTAATCCATCAAGTACCCCAAATATTTTCGAGCAAGCACTACAACAGCAGAGCGGGCCTGGATCAAATGTCAGGGCACCTACAGGGAGAGGGTCAAGAGGACACTCTGGAGAAAGAATGAGCCGTTTCAACAGCGTGAGCGACACTAGAAATGACTTCCGTAATCAAAATGGTCTAGTAAGGGGAAGAGGAAGGGGACGTGGCGGCGGTGGAGGTAGTGCTCTAAAGAATAATCATGGTGACTCATTCACGGAGGGGGATCTAGGCATATTCAATAACAAAGGTGAACACCCTCAGACAGATTCAGAGAAGAAAAGAAATTATGTTTGGAAATTTTGCTAAAGACGCAATTTTTTTTGAGCCTCTGATCTATTCTCTTTTATGATTTTGTTTCTTTATGTTCTTGTCTTTGTGTACCATAGGTTGTGTGATTGGCTTGGAAAATATTCCTTATAAAGCTAGTATGGACGACATTTTGGGATATTTGGAGGAAACTTTAAAGATAAAGATTGCTTCGAATATGATCATTAGACGGTTCGACGACAACCAGAAGCCCACTGGAGACGCGAGAGTTGCATTCAATACCGAGTTTGAAGCTAAGTTGGCTTGTGACAGACTCAAGGGCACGTACATGTGGAAAAGGCCAATTACTGCAACCGTAATTGAATAACCACTTTATACTATTAACTTATGACTGAACTATTAGTATTATTTGGTGATGAATTAATTGAGCATTAAGGGCTATCCGGAGAAACGCATCATCTAAAGCAAAATCCATGTCTTACTAATTATTCCAACTTTTTTTCAGCCTGATCCTGATTTCGTATTAGAACCTCCCTCTAAACCTCGACCTGCTTTACTTTCTAATCCCTATTTGAAACGAAGATTGAGCAAACCAAGAGTTTCAAGCATACAAACCTAACTATCCGCCGGGCTCTACGTTATTTAACCTAAGTATGCTGTTAATGAATTTTCAGTACCTTATTTAGTTGTTTATGCATAAAACTTTATATCTTTCTTGGCTACTTTTCATCACTTTTGTTTATACTTGTTAATTTATGCATTAGTGGAATGACCCCTACCAAACGTGTAATCCTCTGCATGTTTCAAAAATCTATTCATTTTGCTAATGTTGACGAGAGTAACTTAAGCTTAATCGATTTTTCCCAGCCGAATGAATGTCTTCTCGTTTTTTGAAAATAAAATCAGTTGTAATTTGTAAATATTAGCTAATAGCTATAGTGTAAGTTTATAAGTTAGTAATATAATGTAAGGTGTTAATTTTTTCTATTAAAAGTTAATAAACTCTACTTGCTACAAAAAATTAAACCATGTTGGAAATAAGTCGCATCTTGTAATCATTATTTTTTGCATATCGTTTCATAAATTTTTATGCCGTTTTTAATTTAGATTTTACACAAATGTACACAACAATGACAATCTAATTTAGACTAAATAAAACTTTTAAACGTTTAAGCAAATAGACACAATAATAGTAAACTTTAACTGTATCTTTAGATCAACCCATATATTGTGTTCAGACACACTTATTTTTTACAACCAGTTAGAAACAACAGTATCAACATTTATACGCACAGTTTGATTACTTATTAGTGTGGATTAAATTAAAGGACGGATTAAATCAAAGCTAACTAGACCCAAAATCTGTAGGGAAATCGTGAAGTTCATGAAGTTTCTCTTGGGATGCCATTCCATTCACTGTATAGGTTAGTTTAAGCCTCATTTTAAGCACCGCCTAGAAAGTAAAAGATAAATTGGAAATTGGAATCATCTTGAGTAATTTACATTCTCTACTTGATTAATCATTTGTCATTTTGTCAGCTTACTTTGGAAGGATTCCCAATTGTAATTTTTTGCGTAATTATTCCACCTTTGCTGATTGTCGTACCAGAGGGTGGGTCTAAAGATAGCTGTAAAGTCTATAAAAATAAAAATGTTAGGAAATCTTCAAGATTTACTTTTTAATTTGGTTATTCGTTTTGGATACCTTTGGAACCGCTGCTTGGAATACAAAATCATTAATTTGCTGTTGAAGGTTTTTACTTCCGATCCTTACTTGGAGCACAATACTGTTGGAGGCTGAACAAGCCAAAAGTGGCACAAATGTTATCCAGACTGTGTCATCTGAATAAGCTAACATGGCTCGTCCATACTCTGCTCGAGATAAAAGAATATTTAATTTTATACCCCATCACTGTTAGGAGATATTGAAGATTTTAAAACCATTTCTTCGAACCTGACATTATGCTGTCCTGCTCAACCTTCTCCCTTAAACTCGCCAATTGTTCGGACTTGCTAAGAGAGAAGAATGAAGAAGGGAAGAACTGTCCAGGAATCAGTTCATGCTGCGAGGTCGACGTCGTTCCATTCACTGCGGAAGGAGGCACTGTCGCAAACAAAGGCATATTGGACAAAGTGGGGAAAGAAGAGGTTAAGGCAGTAGGTAACGCAGCAGATCCGGGGATGCCAGTATGCTGAGCTTCGCTGCTGTTGGGGAGAACGGGGGGAGTATCGGTCGGACCTCCTCCTAACAAGTCTAGTAAGTCCAGTCCACCACCACCGCTACTTGCATTGGTGTTACTCAAAATGGACAAGTTATTATTCAGATTGGAGGTGTTTCCTAGACTAAAGATTGACTGGTTACCCCCAGAGTTGGCATCATTAACTATATCATGCTCTCCTGGTTCCATTCCACCCAGAAGGTCGAGCAGGGCATTCTATCAAAACCATACCATTCAAATTAATTCTCACTCAGGTTAGTTAAATCTAAAAAAAAATTAGACATGATTCATCGAGTACTTACCGAATCATTTCCACGAGTTTCGACTGTAGACCGATTCGTTTCATCAGGCAAGTCACCAATTAATAAGTCCCCAAGCTCATCTTGGCCCTGATCTTCTCCACCGTTTTCTACTGTTTTACTAGGACGATCGCCAGGAATAGGAGGCATTCTCTCTAAAAGTGGTCCCCGTAAATGATCATGACTTCTACACAAAGCTCCGAATTCAACGGCTCTTTGTTGCAAGTCAACGTTTAGGTGTGAGCCGAAAGCCGCTACGATTGTTCTGGAAAGATAAACCACGATCTTATTATTTCTAAAGCCACAGATTTAGTAGAAGTAAAAGTCTACACATATCTCTCCAATTTACCTAATACGGTCGGTACATTCTGGTACTCTTGCTGATAATTTTTCCAAGGCTAAAAGGCAATACTGTCTCGTGATTAAACTGACATGGGGAGACCACAATATCTGTTGAAAACAATCTAGCACTTGGTCCGAAGATATTTCAATATCGGCATTTCCGTTAAGTAGGTAATCTCCATATTCTCCAACGCTCCAACAACAAACCTAATTATATCATTTATAAGAATTTAGTCATCATACTTCAGCTGTCAGCAAAGTAATTTTCCTTACCTGAACAAGAGGTTGATAATCTTCCATACTTTTAACGTTCCTTGTCGCTTCCCATAAGCAAGCCACAGCATCAGCTTGAATGGATTGCGTGTCTGATACTAGTTGAATAGTTGACGAAACAACATCTTCCCGAATATAATTTCCCGCCTGAAACCATCAAAATACGTAAGTTACACCTAATATTTCTTTCACCGAGTAATTCTTCAACTCTAGTGACTTACAGCTTGGAGGATTTCGAAAAGTGTATGAAAATGCCACGATGGATTTGGCGCATGTCGTTCCGCAATAGACACCAGGTTAGAGGCGCAGATTGATTTAATGTCAGGCTCAGTCCTTCCCAAATATTGGAGCAGTTCTCTGGTCATCACCTCTAGATTTGATTCAGTTACAAGTTGGAAGCATAGTTCCATTGCTCTTCGTCTTATGCTAACATCAGGGTCCTAACATATGAAATATTTTGACAATTGCAATTGAAATCGAATCAAGTATAATTTTAAAATCTATAAACTTTGGTCGAAAAGTTCCTCTATTGTACCTTTAAGCAGTCTAACACAGTCGACCTATGCCTCTGTACAGCGTTTTGGTCGAGTTGCACAGTTTTCTGTAATGTTGTGAGCGCCACATAGCGTATATTTTTATCCGTGTTGAGCAAAAATCGGCCAAGAATGTTAACCGCCAAGACCCTCAAACCAGACTCCGACTGAACATCCATAATGGCATGAACAGTTTCGTAAAGTATCGCATTCCCTACATTCTTGCTAGTCTCAGTATTCGTCGCAACTTGCGCTAGGAGGTCATTCATTGCTTCCGCAGCTTCATGGTCACCTCTCCCCAGGACACGTAGCAATCGTAATAATTTTACCTGAAGAAATGGGTCACTTACTCCAGACACATCATGCTCTGGCGAGTATCCAGATAGAATCAAAGTCTTCATAGTACGGACCAGGGTGGGTATCATCTAAAAATTAATAGGATTCAGTTAATAATAAAATTTAATGTAACTTCATTCAAAAAGAGGCAAATTATACTTCAACAATTAATAACTTGATCGCTCTATTTTTAGTTTCTAGAATTAGAGACTATCAGGTGCCCCAAATAAAGACAACTACAAATAAATATAATCTAATCTAAATGATCGAGTAACCCCACAAAGATCTCGTAGAACTCACCTCCCAATTTTCAGGATCCTTTAGGCAAGCATACAGACAAAGACAACACATTTTTGTACACAAAAGGTGAATACATTTCTAACATTTCAAAAGTGTCTTTTAATTGTTTTGGTAAGGTAAACACAAGTAATACTGACGTGTGTGTGTTTGAAATGACAGAATGAAGGAATGTGCGGTAAATAATCAACTTTCAAAAATAAAAACTAACTTGTTAAGTTATGTTAACAAAGCAAGGTGATTCTATTTTAAAATAGTTCTTGTTTTTTGTAAGGAGGAAATAAAACTGATCGTAAGTCTCATTACCTTTTTAAAGTAATTAAAGGTGTCCGGCGATCTTTCGCACATTTCTGTGACAAGCGTAACGGCTGTGATAAGAACTGCATGGTTTTTCTCTGCAATAAGAGTCCTACATGCCGGCAGAAACATTTCCATGAGTTCAGGGACTTTTCTAACGATTCTAAACGCACACAGAGCTGCTTTCTTCCTCAAATATGCGTTACTAGATTTAAGGAGCTTTTCTACTTCAGGTGCTAGATCTCTGGACATCTCTACTGATGCGATAGTTCCAAGGGTACAGAGGGCCAACCCCACAACAAACTGAGCATCCGAGTTTAAGTCACTACAAATATTATACATGATTAGCAAATAAATTATGATGAATAATTCGCTGGTGGTCTCACTTTTTCAGTACGTTGGTGATCAGAAGATGCGTATCCTGCCTTTCATCCAGTAGCAGCATGGCACCAAGATACCCAATCCTTTTATCAGTAAACCTTGGAGAAGCGATAAGTTTGAGACACTCCAACTGTCCAAAATGAGCGGGGTAACCGAGCATATGTATATAAAGTAATTTGGCAACAGATCGGCATCGCCAAACGGTATCTTCCTCCCTAAAGGTGTTTCTGATACTGGCACATTCCCTATTAACAACTTCACGCTCCTCCGCTGCTGTCCTTGCCGCTCGTATCATTCGTATCAAATCTCTTAGTCTAAGCGGCGCAGGCATTCTCACTAAAAGTTTCAGAAATTAGCATTACTTAACTAAGTTCTTGTTTTAAAACTGAAGTTCAATTTATCAAAAAGAGATCCAACTACGACACTTACCCCGTTCTACGGCATCATTGATGACCTGTTTTATTGTGTTAGCGACTTCCATTATGAATCTGATTAATTTAAAACCAAACAAGAGGAATACTGTTAAAATTACGTAAGCTGCACACAGATTAAACGGCCAACAATAACTTAAACGCATTAAAAAAACAAAACGTTCTCCAGTTAGGTATATTATTTAAAATAACTACATCCATTATCGATTAGATACTCACCTTTAACTGTAAGACTAAATAATTTAAAAAAACGGGAGACTCCAGAATCCTCTTCCAAGTAAACGATAACTCTTCTTGATAATTTACTCCTTGTTTAAATAATTATGTAGAGTACCATTCAAATGAAGAAAAATAATAACTTGCTCTAACTAAACTCCAAATCCTTTCCATCTGCCATTGAACGAAGACATTAAGGCAAAGCTCTCTTTGACTCTCATTAAAAATCAATTAAAGTCAAATTGATGACATCTGTATGGCGAAAATATGAAATTTTCTAACATCTGCTTATCTTACACTTGCACTGAAACATCATCAGAGTGAGTATCACCTGTTTCAATTTCATAATATGTTTATAATCCCACACGCACGTCAGTTCTACTAACATTCCGGGTGGTCACTTAGGTCTGAAGTTGCTGGTTTGCTGTGCTGAAGAACACTTGTTTCCAAATCGTCTTCCAAGAGAAACCTTTCCAATTAAGTCTTGGACGAACTCTTAAGTTTAAGTTTCACAACATGCAAAATAAAACGTTCGAAATACCGAACAGGCTAAACTGGTATAAATGATTCATATTTTTGGTGATATCTGATATGTACCATTATCATTTTTACGTGGGTGTACCTAATCTTAAGGCTTAAGTTGGACGAGATGGGCAATAAAATTTCATTTGTTGGTCAATCAGATAGAAGCATAGTGTTATGATTCACTCACAAACGAGCGATTTCACTTTACTTTAGTGCAATGTTCCACACATTGTCATGCAGTATAAGAGTAGCTCATAAAATATTTAATGTACTTTACCGTCTCTTTCAATACAACCCTTTTTTTACGCTATGTGCTGTGCAAACACTAATTTTCGTAAAAAATGAAAGCAGAGACAAGACAAGCATTGAGATTGAGGGTTTTCGCTGTGTACACCTGGCTTAACAGAAAGTGTCTTTTTAGCTGGATGATATTTTGAGGTCTTCCATTAAGAACAAGTGTATTTGAGTATTTGAGTTATGCCAAAGGCAATTGATAAAGTGTTGGAGCATTTTTTGTATTGTCTGGGCTCTTTTGGGGTATTTTGAGAAATGTATATCTTTGTTTAGTTGTACAGTCGCGTTTTTAAGAATGCAGATAACAGATAAAAAATGAATGGGTATGGGTATCGAGAAGATGCGATTTTAAATTTATTTATTTTAAACGATAGGTCAGGGAGCTAGAAATATTACTGGAATGTAAATACTGTATCGTTAAATTAAATATACGTCACATATCGTCTAATTCTATAACGTTCAAACTCCTAAGTTTTCTAAATCCTTCCGTGTCACGTTTAGATTTAAGAACTTTCCCCGGACGTAAGCTTACTGCACGGAGAAAGTTAGCTTTGACTTGATCTCCGCTTTCAAAATTGTGCGAGATGGGTATGAGGAGGACATCTTTCCCAGCGTTTTGCTTCTCCATAAATAGTTCGTCAACTTTTTTATGAAGCTTTTCCTGTTTTCTACCGGGATCTAGACGGAGCCAGTACATCTCATGTAAGTCAACGCCAATGGGAAGGTTCTGGTTTGGTGGCAAGTTTCCTCCTCGAGGGGGACCCTGTGATGGAGGAGCTTCAGGCTGAGGATACATTGAAAGTGGTCTAGGGCGGTAGTTTTCTATTGACGATGTCTGTTCTGCTGGGCGAGCTCCGGAGTCTTGCATTACTGGCCTAGGGATAGACATGGGTTGAGGAGGAGGTAATTGCGGTTGAGGAGGAGGTAATTGTGGTTGAGGTGGAACGTTCATTCCGACCGAACCTTGATTTCCGGGTAGCGTATATGGCGGTATATATTCCTGAATGCTGGGAGGATGAACGGGGTGTGCGATTTTCTTTGGAACAACTTGTCTTGGCATACCTGAAGCGCTCATGGACGCTGGTTCCAAAGACACGCATGCCTTGAACTGATTACCTTAAAATGACATTTCATAATGAATTTATTTAGATGCAACGAATTTTTATAAATTTTAATTCAGATTAGCTTTTCCAAATCTTATTTTTTCTAAGGTCCTTAGGTTACCTTTACGAAGTTCGGCGTTTCGCTTCTGACGTTCAGCCGCGACTTGACCTTCATTATTCGTAAAAATGTCTATCTTTGAATTCGTTAAGTCTATATGTTCGTCCTCCAAAGACTGTTTGAGAGCAATGATAGCTTCATTCAACGCTTTCTTCAATTCCGCTACATCATTTGCCAGCGATATTTCACGTTTGGCAAAAAGCTTAAAAGTATCGCCCACTTCATGTGCCAATTCTGAGGTTTCAGTCATGAGCTTGTGAAGCGCCCCTGCACCTCCTGTAACGTCCCTGACATACCTTTCAAGAGCTTCCTTCTTGGTCCTCACTTCGGCATTAACTCTCTCCAAGGAGTTAGTCAACTGTTCGGGAGATAAGTCATCGGATCTTTGATACGTACTTTGTACAGGAACTTCAATAATGGGGCTACTCTCGTCCTTTGTACTCCTACTCTCTCTTGATGTATCCTGCAATTTAAATTTTTATACAATTTTAATTTTTAGCTCAAATTAATAAAGTTGTAAAGAACACACATAAGAATATTACTCACCTCCGTTTTCCTTTGGCGAGACTCCAGTGGAATCTTTTCCAAACGACTGACATATGCACCCCCATCGCCAAATGCGTTTGAATACTGGATAAAGTGTAGGATAGTAAAAATCATTAAGACACTAAAGTGTAACTTCATCTTTTATGGAATAAGTGGCTCATCATGACTAATCAAATCACGAGATTGAACAAGTCCGAGGATAATGATTTTTGGGGGCATTTATATCATCGTCCATGCATAAATCATGACAATTAGAAATAAAAATAGTAGGTTACATATATGAATATTACTCTGTTTCTATTGGTGAATAGTATTTGCGAAGTATTGATTTATATTTCTTCCAACAAACGATGTGCAAAAACTTAACAGGTAAGAAAGATTGAATCGGGTTAATTTTTATAGGAGTTATTAAACTTCAAATACATACATAATTCAACATGGTTTTGATTCAAGCTAATTTATTTTATGTAACAAGAATATCATTACTGTTATTGATTGACAATTTTAAACGAGATCGATTACTTCCATAGAATGGAACGTATTACGAATAAATAAATAAAAAGATAATAAATATTATCTGTCCCCCAGGTTTGGTGGTCTAACATCCGAATTACGCTTAAGGCAGTCGATTAACCAGTTAACTCCTTCAACTATTCCTTCTCTACATAAAAAGAAACAAATGCGCTGTTCAGTTTTTTAAAATAATTTATCTTTAACTGGCTTTGGGTTAAAATAGGACTTGACTTACCCAGTTAATGCCGATACGGGCATCACCATACAGTCTCTTGAACCAATTAGATGAGCACTTTGGTTAAATATGGGTTTTATCTCCCTCACCCCCATACAATCAGGAAGATCTTGTTTATTAGCCAAGACCAATAAAGGCACTCCTTGGAGTAAATCATTTCGCACCATTTGATCTAAATATTTAGTCAAGTAACTTTAGCACGACCTCAAATCAGATAAGACGATACATGCTAGAAATTCTTTGATTCTTCCTTACCAAAAGCTTGCTTGGAGTCTTCTATTCTGTCCCGGTCTTGGGAGTCTATCACGTATATTATTCCGTGGCTTTCTGCATAGTACTAAAATAGTTTCAAATTAAACTTTACAAAAATGAGTGCAATCACGGGAATTATAATTTCTACAGCTTAAAAATAATGAAAATTACCTTGTCCCAAAGGGACTGTAGCTCTGTTTGTCCCCCAAGGTCCCAAAACTGAATGCAGGCTCCAGTCACTTCAACCTGGCCAGTGTTAAGACCAACGGTTGGAGTTATCCTAGAAGGATCCAGTCGTTTGTAATCTTTACTCATTGCGTCCTTCACAGCTTCCAAATAAGTCTTAAATATACAAATTAACGGCATTAAATGGATTATACAGAAAATTATTGACAGCTAAACATAGGCTTACCGATTTTCCAGCATTATCCAAGCCTAAAATAACGACACAATACTCCTCCTTCTGTGTTAAATATCGATAAAATCCGGACAGCAATGTATACATGTTGATGATTGAAATATTTTTTAGGAAGACCACAAGGCTTGGTGATGTGGTATGTGGTAAAAGTTGATTATTACTTGATAATTGATTACTTTCGCTCGTTTTTAACAGCACGCAATGCGAATTAATAGATCCATTACAGAATAACTATATTTTTGTTTCGCATTGTATTAGTGAATTTTTTAATCTCTAAATCTTTGCATTTATCTCAAGATAAGTAAACAAACTCGTTTTACCAGCTGAAGTATCCAACACCCAACTCCAACCTGTTAGTCAAATCCTCAAGTCAACTTTGTTCCCTCTCATCTCTTGCTGGCGAAGCTGACTATGAACCAATTTACATTTTTTCATTATTACAAGTTTGCATGTAAAAGTCGATTGCAAAATT
>JAANSQ010000816.1:0-18887 GCA_036850885.1 Lepidocyrtinus dapeste | reverse complement strand
TTTTTTTTCAAAAATTAATCCATGAACTTTAGGGGAAAATGAGTGTAAGGAAGAAGTACTTTCAGATGACTAAAAAACGTTTCAATTAGCGGGTAAAACTTGATTTTTTTCGGTTTGCATTCTAACATTATGAATTGTAATAAAGAAATTGTATGTTTTTTGAATGGTATTTCTGAATTACAGTGTATGCCTTGTGTATGCCTAAATAAGTTGAATTTTGTTTGTGTAAAACTCGCTGAGTTTTAAATGTGCTTCAAAAGTGTCCCTCAAAATAATCAAAGTTAGCCGACTGGAGAGATTTTTAGTATTGTCTAGTTAGAAAGGGGTCATCAGAAGAATAGAATGTGTGGCTGGCTTAATAGTCCTTCCATGCGTCTGGTAACCCCTACGAAATTTGTTCTGAAGTAATTATTTCTGAATTATGCGACAAACTCGTTAATATTTTTAGATGGAGTGTCCATATGTTCCTTCATTTTATGCCAATATAAACATAGGCTGTCATTCAGATTAAAAAACAGCACACTTGAATAACAACAAGTAAGACTGTTGAACAATAAATGAGTTCCTTGTGGCTCAATAGAATGACGTAATGATCACCAGGAGCTTAATGATTATTCTGGAAGGTGAGTATTATGATTTGCAAATAGCACTAAGCACCCACTTTTCTTTCCTACACGAAGGGTGCCGTAAGTTCATTACATAGTGAATTGCTCCTATTCTCCATAAGTTAATTTTGCAACATACCTCCATTCTAACCTGAAGTAGTAATATTTTTGTGCGTTTCAAGAAATAAAATTAACCATTGGAAAATTACAGACGAGAGGACTAATGTTCTTTCAAGTTGCGGATGGTTGGGCCGTAGAAGGTAACATCTAATTTCAGTAGAATGCTTGGTGGAACTCGTAAAAATGATTCAGAAGTCACACTTACTGCCTTCTCTTTTCCTTTTAAGTGAGCTCTACTCTCATTTTTTGGGATTCCCCTTCAGTTTTTCTTCGTTAAAAAGTATTACCAGGGAGAGTGAAAGGCCACTACAATTATACATATTACGTTTAAAATGAATGCTGAGCAGCGCCAATAAAATAAATAAATGAACAAGGAAAGTGATATGGTGGATTAAATGCTTAACTTGGATTTTACGCCAACGTGGTAACCCTTTTTGTGGTTGTTTTTTGCACGGTCTATGTGCGTCACAAGTTTGTTGTCACGACTTGTGGAAATAAAACCCTTTTTACGTATTTCCAAGAAGCTCACTTGCCTAAAAAAAACTACTCAAATGAATTCTTGAGAGACTCTAACCTTTTGTCTCACGTTTAGCCAGAAAGCTTTACAATGTGCCAGTTTAGAAGTCGAAAGCGACAAATGTTTTGTTCTGCTTATTTTTGGTTGTTAAACAAGCTATTGCAAATTTAAGTTGCGACAGCCGATGTCCTTCGAATCAGACAGACTGGGGAAATGTAACCCATTAAAATTGGCGGTGTGTTGCCTTTTGTTCCATTTAAAAGACTAATGACGAACTACGTGAAAACTTTTACTTGAGAACATATGGGGCATGATGCAAGGAAATTGACTAAAAAAACAGCCGGAAAAATAGAGACAGTAAATAATAAAAAAACATAGTAAAAGATTGAGAGACAATGATGTTATTCCGTTTAAGTAAAGCGTGCATCATAATACATTTTTTATTTTGGGTTGGCATATACTTCCTGTGCGGCTTGGGAGGATTAGTCAAAACAAGGTAGAGATAAATGTCATACAGAATGAGTGATTCTTGTTACAGTGCTACTTCAAGTACATAATGGGAAGCGATTAGTGGCCCTTTTTGGGAGATTCCCTTTTCCTGTCTCTTTTTTATCCCATTTCAATCACGAGATACCATTTACCAAGCATCCACTTGGGATATTCCATACTGCTTTTGGTGTTAGTGGAGCTACTGTAATTTTTCCAAGATGGCATTTGTGACACCATGATATAAACGAACCACTGTGAGTCCTAAAATATGTGTATAGCTTCTTGAAGTACAACTTCCCCCTCGAGTTTCCCAAGGTTTTCGAATGATTCCTTTCAATCTTTAAAACTAAAATCATGTCAAACCAGTCATGATAACATGGCTCAATCATACATTACTTGTTATTCTCTCAGTTGTACTTAAACTTCATTCAGTCAGGGAGAGTTTTTCACATGGTAGTACTTATATTTACACACTGCTTAAAAAGGGGTTCACGAATGATGATACAACCTCACTTGGATTTAATCTTATGCTTCGCAAAACAAAATTATAATTTATTCCAGTCGGTGGAAAATTGATGAGAATTACTCAATCAGTTTCTCTTGTTGGCTGAACCAACTTGTTTCTTTCCTAAGGTGGCTTAGAAGCAAATATTTTCTCGTTATTTCAGAACTGGAATTGAATTCAATGGATATTTTAAGGCTTCTACATATTTGTTCCATGGAAGGAACAAACTCATCCGTCATTCCTAGGTTTAATTTTATTCATAGATAGATACCATAAAAGCAACTAAACTCAAGTGATTCAAAATAGGTATTTTCTGAAGTGTATGTTTGAGTACGGATTTAGGATATACATAACCAATTTCATTTTTATATAATCAATCACAACATCAGACCAGAGCATGTCAGAATCACATCAATTTCACCAATCAAATAACTCAAGCTACCAAGCAGTGTCTTAAATTTTTGCGAAAACTTTTTTATCAATTTACCAATCTATGGAAAAAATTTATTTTTGTGTTTGAATAATAAGTGACAATCGTATGCCTCTGTGCGAGTTTCTTTTCAAGCCTTAGGGTTCAATCATTCTCTCCTGGCAAGGAAAATGGGCTTATGATCAAGCACACATGAACAACTCGGCTAATAGATTACAAAACAGATATAAAAAGCCGATTGTGTAGCCCTGTGGCGCACAAAAGTAAACGGAATGATGGCGTGTTTAGTAAAGAAATATTCTGTTTGTTCTTTCAATCCGTAGGACTGGTTTAAATGTGGCTTAAATGTAAACCACTTTTTCCCATCTTCCAACCAGACATATTTAGATATTTATGTGCCGTTGTTAATGCGATTCAAGTTGATGGTAAGTAAGGGAAAGTTAATTTTCATCCTTCCTCAGGTTTAAAGCTTTCAGTGTATGTCAAAGCGATTCGCAGTGATTGCTCAAGGAGAGAACGAGCAATTTTCCGTTTAAGTAACGTTGATGACTTGATGATTTATTTTATAGGCAATCACTTTTTTGCTTTCCTCATTTTATTGATAGACTGCATGTTTCTCGTAACACATAAAAGGATTTTATAGGTTCGTAAAAAACGATAAATACTTTAACGTATGTAGCCATAAAATTGTTGATTTTTTTGCTCAGTTACAACTACAACGCAAGTTGACAAGTTAGTTCTTCTTACGGCTGACCTTTTGATTTGACGACAAGGTACACAGGTGCAGATATTTCCTGGAGAACTGTTCTCGTCGTCTTCTTGTAACCTTGTTGATGTTGGTGGTGATGCAACTGCAACTTTCTTCTCTTCAAGGAAAGTATTAACTATTGAGGAATGGTTATACACAACTACTGGTGCTGCTCTATGTTGACGTTTTTAAATTGTAAAAGAGAAAGGTTGAATGACCAAACTAATTGTAACTGATCTAGTAAGGGGATTAGAGGACCGGAATAACGTGAGAATCAAACATTTTAACATTTCTATGTGCTCATTTTTTAACAGTACAGAAATTATGAAACTTTGATTACGTTACACAAATATTTTACACGGGTCGCATCAAAAATATTCTAAGGATTTGGGAAGAAACTCAAGGAAAATTATATTTTTGTGTATATGCGAAGTCGGTTGTACTTTACGAATCGCATTTAACCCCACTTCTGGAAGATTCCCATTCGTTGGCACTGGCAGTTGGTTCCCCAAAGGTTGCAACGACAGGCGCCACCGGAGCAGCAGTCATCTGGACGATGGTCACATCGTCCCCCTCGACGAATGCAAGACCGCCTGTAAATTAAAATCCCAGAAGCGCGTCTAAACAGAAAATTAGAATTGGCTAAAGTTCCATTGCCCCCCTCCAGCCATGGTTTTTTATTTTCTCACATTTTTAAATTTTACTGCAATTAAATTAAAGTCATAATAATTTCCTGTATGAGGGAACTAAGCTACTAATTCTAAGCCTTCATAATGAGTTATGTATCATCACTTCATTGGTTGTCTGTATCTACTGAGTGTCCGACATAATAAAATTGATTCACAGGAATTCTAGGAACTGATTGTGCGTATGTGTTTGTGTCTCTGACTTGTAAGTTGGGCTTACGCTTAGTCTTGACTAAGTCCAAGGTTGAGGAATAATTCAATTTATTGTCGGGTTTACCTTAGTTTTAGCAAGCAGTAGGGTGCATGAGTAGCATTTCACTAGGCGAGGAAAATTATTCTCCATGAAAAATGTGTTTAGGCCTAGTAACAGTAACGTGCGACGTAACCTTTTCTTCTTGTCCTGACTGTTTGGATTCATTCTATTTGCGGATGTGCACATTACTATCACCATTACCCTAGTCAACAACTTTTTGCGTTCCAGCATCTAACGAAGCTATTTACTATTACAGGTGGGTTGCCCTCTAGTCTCGCTAGAAATGCCATTTTAGTTCCGGAGTTACATTGCAAAAGAGGTTGGTTGGAGGATTTAGAGGTAAGCATGGACATGCTAGGAACCCATGGAAAGAATATAGTGACACTGATACTGATTGTAAGTATGTTATAACATTTTCCCGTCATTAAGCCTGAAATGTTAACCATAACATTCCTTTCTCACTTCTCAGTATACCCCAATATGTATTTATGGCAAAAAACGAAAGAAATGGCTATATGCTTAACACTTGAGGTGGCCGATCTCAACATACTCACATACATAGGTACCTTTACCATAGTATGAATACCAAACGAATATAAAATATTTATGAAGTGGGTATTCATACCTTTCAACTGACATCTATATCAAATATTCAGGGCTTAAGCTGAACCTGCTTGAAGTTCTAAAGGAGTCCCATAGCGATATTTTGTGTTTTAATAAGCCGCATATGATTTCTTTATGAAGTGAGTGTAACCCGTTGAGCCTAACATTTCAAATAAATTCTTAATCCTAACATAATATTCATTCATGTAGCGACGTTTTGTCATTTTCGTTTTTATTCTTTGGTACCTATTAAAGTGTAATAAAACGCGATTAATTTCTATGAGATTTTTGTATGATTCATAGAATTGGTGATGTATGATTTTGGCTTGCAAAAAGTATTGAATTGACCATTATATATTTGAATTGAGATGCTAAGACAACAATAAATACATATTTAACTGAAAATCTACAGGTGCATCTCATTCGTTTTATTACGACTTTGATACTTATGAAATTAATTGAGTTATTAATTAAATTTATTTTCTCTTAACCAGTTCCCGTTCATCTCAGGAAAAGCGTCATCGGCGAAAATGGTGGTCTTTCTAACCATCGCATTCTTTATTTCTTTGAATGATGAAAGCGTACCAAAAAAAGTTAGACTTGTGTACATGTACACATAATATACGGGAATATTGTTTCCATGCGAAATTACGTCAAAGAAAACTGTTTACTCTTTAAAATTCTCTGCAGACTTGTGAAAAGGAATCTTAAAAGGATGGGAACCAATGACATGGACAGTTTCCCTCTCATTACGACAGAATCTTTTACATAATGCTTAACACTGGCGTCTAACATTATGTTGCTTTTATTTCCCCGAAGTTACTAATTTCCCGGAGGATTTCTCTTCCGTGCAGGGAGATGGACAGCTAGAAGCAGTGATCAAAAAAGAAGAAAATGGTGAAATCTGCACAAATATGGTCCTTGGTATGGTTCCTTCATCTCAAGGAAACTAGTTTTTTCTTTATCAAGCTGTCACACATTATTATATTATTTTACATTGCTTCATTAATTCGGAGAAAATTTTAGCGCTCAAATGAGTTAGAAATTTAACGCCTTCCATATTTTGCATTTTTCTTCTCTGAGTCGCCAATCTAGCTTACGTCAAACAATAGCGTAGACGGGAAGAGCGTGCTCGCTTGGTGAAAAATAAATAAATGCTTGATAATGAAGGAATTAAACGAACGGACATGGCAGGTACTACATCCCTATACTTTCTCTTCCTCTACATACCAATGGGACTGCAAACATAATTACGAATATTTACACAACTTTTCTACACTTTCAGATGTTTGGTCAGTCACTCATTATATGAGGAAACCATTATGTGCTCCATTTTTCGCATTTATGTATTCATACTATTCAATGAAAGCGCTTGTTTCGGCTTTCCTACCACAGTAGACGGTAGAAAACGCCTGTTTTCTTTTTCTTGTCTCGCCTCACGTCCCATTTGACAAGGACTGATGACCGTAAGACTAACACAGTAATGTTGGGACGGAGCCTTAGAAGATTATGAACAAGAATGACCACAAATGTATGGCTACAGCTGGTTTCAAAATGATTAGCTATCTTTAAAATCAAGGACGACACAATTTTTACTGGTGAGGAACTGTGACAAAACAGCTTTCAGCTATTTCTGAATAGCCTACAATTGAAATAAATTGATTAATATGCGGAACCAGATTATATTTTCAAAAATCTTCGACGAATTTTACGCTAACGAAAGAATTTCCGGGGATTTTATGGGTTAGCCAAAAGGTGCAGCTTTTTAAATATTGTCACATCAAGGTGAAGTCGTTAAAAACTTCAAAACAATATGTCCCAAACCCCCTGTCCCCCAAACTCTTGTTAAAATGGAAATGCAAAAACTAAGGGGAAACGTACGTAAACATTGGACGTGAAGCGTGAAACTTGCTGTGCTCATCTTTCAGGCATAAGTGTAACCAACCTAATAATTATAATGGTTGATACATACAACGAATGAATATTTAAAGCGGGTTGTTACAACATCTAAACATATACCCAGACCTACATACCAATTGTTTTTATCTCCGATTCCGACCATCATCAAATCACAGACAACGTTCACTACTATACGCGAAGGGAAAAACCATCTTACCCTCTTAAAACTTTTTTGTGATAAAAAGTCCTGAAAATTTCGTCAGAATTACTGGAGACTGCCAGATGTGACCAACAAAAAAGATTTTCGCTAAAGTGTATTTCATCTTTACCAAAGTCTCTCCGCAATATTTGCGACTTGAGCGTGGTCTTGCTTTATTTGTCTTTGTCTGTCCGTTTCCTTCCATTTTATTTAATCTTTTGAACAAAAGTAAACATAAATCTCCCACCTCTTATTTCATTCCATGAAAAAGAAAGAAGACAACATGATACATCTTTCACATTCCTCCACTCCAGTATCCTCTTCATTCACCCAAGTGGAAGAATACATATACACAGCACACACGTCAAAAAATCCAACAGAGTGACCAGAAAGTAATAGAATGGACGGATAAGTAGATGTGAATTGACTTAATAGGAAAATATATGAATCAAAGAATGAACTCGCGTATGTGAGCACTAAGCAAGAGACGTTATTCCGTGCCATTCAGCTGGGTTATAGTTATTTTTTACAGTTTTCCAAGAAAATGAACTACATCATTTAAGAGCTCTTCTCTGAAACAACTATCTCTTTTCCTTTGATACATGAGTACACTCCGACTGAAAACTTTATTATAAGGAAAAGTGTAGCGATTGCTGCCCATTCAAAACATTATCCATTTTATGTGGCTTGTCTTTTCATCCCAGCTTTTCCTCGTTCATGAGTAAACTCTCTTTGGTCTCTATCTTATCTATTCTATGTGCTGATTTTCTTCTGTAACCATCTCGCCAATTTCAGATGAAGCTCAAGTCTCGTGCTTGATTTAAGAAAAGCGTATACAAGACGAAAAATCGAGCAGTCAGTGAGCGTACTATACAGCAAATTTATTTAAGAAGAAATAGTGACAGGACTTAGATTTGAACTTCATTTTCGTCGTATGCCATTACTTTTTGCTATGTACGTTGATTTTTATATAGATACAAAGAGAGAAAGTTGCACAGTACATTCTCAAGTGTATCATGCACGATTGCCCTTTCTATGTTTTCACTCCCATTTGAGAGTTAGGGCGTATGAGAACAAGACGCAGATAAGGTAAGATCAACTTTTAATAAGTCCCGTTCTTCCATAGACTGGCACTTTTTCACCTTCTCTGAACAACATTCTATTTTTTTATTCTTCACCACCGTTTTTTATGTACCGTAAAACTGAAACAGTCTTCAAAAATTTGAGCCTTACATATGTTGCTGTATGACATCTTTGTCAAAAGAAAAATGAAAGGGTGGAGGTGGAAGAAGGGACAAAAGTCGAGTAAATCTATCTACAAAGAACATGTATGATGATGATGATATTACTGGCGAATCAGAAACAATATGGAAGCCATTACAAAGGGGAAATAATATAATGTCAACAACTCACTCCCCATATCGCACAAGTGGGTCTCCATAATCCCTGCTTAGTACTTTTTGTATTTCGACGCTCCATGTCATTTGGACGTGATCAGAACTAATGTATGATGAAGTATGTGTCTGTAGTGAACGCGATTACAATCGTTTTGATATGACAGAGTATAAAGTATGAAGAGTGCTAGAATTGAGGAATAGATCACTTGCAATAGATCTTTAAGGACCTCACAATCCTCAAAGAAATGTACGGAACTTTTGTCGGTTTCCAATGGAATCGTAAATTGGTATAGGACCTGAACAAATACTGTTGTAGGCTTTCTCTCCAGCACTTCATTATAAAATACACAGAGTTTACGAAAACACAGAAGCAGCGAAGACATTCAAGAAACGGTAATGACGAAGGAACAAAGCGTTGTAGGCTGTGGCCAAAGGGAGAGAAGCCCTACACCAAAAACAGAATTTGTTGTTGTCTTTGTCTTGTTTTGATAGCATTTCACAACCTGCTTGTCCTTTGACCCACCACATGATATAACTAACTATACGTACACTACACAGCTCATCTTTTTTCTTCTCCGAAACATAGCATTATCCTCCTTAGCATCATAATGAAGCACCCGTAGAGGCTTTTCGCCTTGTCTTTGCAACGAACATTTTTTTCCTCTTAACATTTTGACATTCTCCAAGGGAATCAAGAGAAAAAATGTATTGGGGAGAGATGTTAATGTATTATCAAAATCTGTCATCCGCAGGACATGCTCATAAGTACATTATGCCTAATATACTTCAAAGAGAGAATAATAAGCGAAAACTCATCAAGTAATTCTTTTCACGAAAATGACTCTGTCTCGGTGAAAACGAATCTTAAATAGGAAAACTAGAACGAATTCAAACATGAGGCGAACATCTAGAGATACATATTGTACTACTAAAACCCTCTGAGACTAACTCATTTATATTACAGTCAGCTTCTATAACATACAAAGTAAATATGTATTTTGAGATTTCACCTTGAGCAAAGTATCATTGACGAGCTCTCCTTTCATGGAGAATTGAACGCAAAGAAACTTATCACGCCTAGTAGGTAAAAGCTGTAAGCTTGCTCTTTTCAGCAAATAAATAATACGAGAGAAATCCATCTCCCAGGGTTATATTACCTCATTAGTAGCAATGATAATGATTTAATGGACATTAGCACAAAATAAACTTGTGGTCTTGACTCTTGATTTTCCAGTGATCTTCAAACTATTCATAATCTAATAGGTCCTACAAAAGAATGGCAATATGTAGATTCTGTTTGGTGAAAACCTGCTCCATACATCTATCCTGTTCAAATAATATGAAACAATAGTACAGATACCCTACAATCCTACAAATTTACAAAAATAAAGGGGAAAAGCTAAGGGTTTTTTATATTTATTGCTGCTTTGCGACTGTTCATGTATTTTTCTTTCTATTGGTAAGTACTTTCTGCATATCACACATACATTAAATTTAATTTAAAACACTTAATAATGAGCTAAAACTTCTCCACTTGCAACAATTCGTTTGGAGTTGGCTATTCGATTTAGTTTAAAGTGTCGATTGTTGGGTTTCTAAAGAAATAACAACTCGTAACTAGTGAAAGTACAAAGGACTACTCTTTCGAGAAACATTAAATCCTACGTCAGAAGCACCTTAAGCATTGTAATTGCTAGTTTTTTGACTTCCCATACACATCAAATCGGGAAGATGAAAAAAAAGCTAAAGTCGTAGAAAGTAGAAAACCCCAGCCCAGAGAAATACAATAAATGTCTACTAAAATTTTGGTCCACTTTTGCTTTATATACAATATGACTTTACTGCCTGGTCATTGTATCCTGTTTACAAAATCTATACGCTTTCCCTTATTCCTTCCCTGCCGTTGTTTTCATTCGGGAAAATATGTCGACATTGTATTCTCTTAAAAATTCTTGCTTTCTCGGTCCCAACGTTGTAAGAAAAAAAGAGAGAGACAACTGATAGAAAAAGACGAAATCCCTTTGAGATCCCGGTGTAATCCTACAATCCGAGATGGAAACATGCAATGTAAGCAGAGCAAGCAAGAGTAGCAAAGTATTAGTAAAAAAAATTGAGGGAATAATAAATAAATATACACTACTATACATTATAAACATATGGAATAAAGATAAGAAACGGAAATTCGTTGAGGAGAGAGGAAAAAGTAAACCGGTATAAAATTACATTTACGTTTCTTTCACTAGAACATCCCAGAATATTGAATTGTCTTTTTACCAGCTCTTTCTAGGTCTATTCATGTTTCACGGCAATATTGCTACGAGAAAACCGGGGTATGAACTTTATTTACAATAATGTGTTTTATCCTTTCTATCCCCCATTGTTCTTGAGGACGGACAGGAGAAACGACAATGAGGAGAGTACCTGTGACGCTTTCACTAAGAATGGAACTTATTCTTGACTAATTACCATTCCTATTTCTTATTCTGAGCCAGACATCTTATTCTTTCTTCGCCACGTAAAAGTCCCAGCTTTCTCCCCTTTTTGTGCATTCTGACTACACGTCATTTAAGAAAAGCCTTTTGAGGAGAGTTACCTAAGTAGATTTTATACATATATTTTAGAGAATAATCTTCGAAATAATCTTTTTTCTAGATATTTCCTTCCACATGTACCGGGTTTTCAGCCATACCGCCAGAAACAATCTCGAAAGAAGCTATGTAACTCGTGGTAGTCTCGCAATTTTATGCGACAATATGGAGGCAGATGGAAATTACTGGTAACCATGATCGCGTCAGCGGGCGTAGTGATATTACAATTTTTCTTTTATAAAAGGCCAACAGGCATAAGTAGGCGAAAAACGTACATGTATGGTTCGTTAAATACCTTGAAATACTTTTGAGTTAAGTTCAGAGTAAAGTTGGCGGTTTAAAGAGATTGGCGGTTCAAATAATAAGGAAACTCGGGCTTTAAAGCGCATTATACACATTCTTCTATTGTAATATAAACCACCTAAAAAAATAATAATGCATTGTACAGGTAAGTGGTTTTAAAGCTTTCACATGCTTGGATGTTTCTGCTACGGATGAGTGCAGCCTAAAATGGTTATTAAATTCCAAGCAAGTGTAAAACACGCTTTATTCCTCAGATTTTAAACTCTTTTGATGTTTGAAGCATGAATGAATTGCTTGAACCCTATTTTTATACCACGAAAAGTTTCGCCCACGCAAACACAACCCCGTAAATCTGATTTCTTCTATTGTATTACTTAAAGAGAGAACGGCTGGAGAGCTACGGAAACTTCATTTTTAGTAGTAACCATATATAATCTCTTTGTTTGAATTATAAAAGCTTGTACATATTGTCAACCAAAATAGTGACCTCAACACCACCGCCTTCGTCTCAACAAGGAGGGAAATATATAGTGTCTGGCTGTAACACACTATCATCTTATTCTGGAAAAGAGTGGAAAGACGCTCTTTGCAGTCTCTCCAGACACCAACAAATTTTATTGAATTACATATGCGTTGTCGTTTCCCCTCTTGTACGTTCTCAAATAAGAAGCAGTTTAGGTATTACCCCGCATTAGCCAAGGGCGGAAGAGTAAGCTAATTCAAACTATTATATTAATATTTTCACTTTGTCAGTGTTTTTCTCTCTGAAGCTTGTGGAAAGTCAGGCGCTCTTTTTCCGCCTTTTATCTTCTTTCTTCGTATAATTCGAGAGCCCCGTGATCATCACGCATGTTTCCTCTATTCCCTAATTATCTTTTGCAAACAAAGCAAACTAGAATGCTCTTATACATGAACCAGTCCTAGAAATTCTCATCAACACCACCAACAAAAGTTGTAGAACTTTCGGAGAAAGGAAAAACTTCTCTTCCTGAATATAATTGCCGCTTCTTGTGTTTACTCGCATGCAACTGAATGAATGCTGTTGCAAGAAAAAAACAATGATACAAAGAAAAAAGGAAGTGGCATCCAAACCACTTTACTGTACCCACTTGTACCCTGGTACTTAAGTACCTCCTTGTTTAACCACTGGGACAAGGATGATGAAAAAAGAAATAACGGATTGAAGAGTGATACTTTTCATGATCATATCGCTGATGATGGGGACTATCGTGAAGAGTAGAATCGGCAAAGTTAGCTCTCAGCGAATCAGCTCAACTACTAAGAAGCATTATCATAACCAGTAATGTTTAATACTTATCTTTCGCCTTCATCAACATTTCTAGGCAGAATAGAAAAGGACTCAAACATGGTATAGCTAGGTCCACACGCAATGTTTGTCCCAAAAAACAGACTCACCAGAATCATAATCAAGGAGATTATATCACTAGTGTCTTTTTAGAGAAAGTGTATCTTTTAAGAGAATATTCTTTTTACACGAGGAGCTTTTCTTCGTTGTCGTCAGACTTTTGTATAAAAAGGAAAAGCGTGGATAAAAGAAACCAAGTATGTGGGTGTCTGGCGTCAGGTATTTGTTCCAGAAGTTATTCCCTATTGTCGCATTTTCGTATTCCAGTGATGTACTCATATTGGCCTCCATCGGAATATTTTCCCTCCAAAATCAGTCTCCGAGTAACTTTACATTCTACCTCACAAAATAGACTGGAAAGCACTTGAATTAGTTTACGGAGAAAAAAATTATAATATATGTATTCTCCTGTTAGTGAACCCATTTTACAGAGGAAAGTTTCTAGTGGCAACGGAACACCTCATGCTGCTCTTTTCGTCGTCCTTATCTATTTTACTATGCCTTTCTTGAAACTAAAATGCACTCCAGAGAAATTGTGTTCTCTATAATATAACCTGTATCAAAGTGGTGATGGGTTGCGTTGGTATCCCAAATCGAATGCACGAGGCACTATGATACCTAAAACATCGAACAATAACTTTTTTCGAAGAAAGGCCTGGAAAATAGATTATTATAATGAAGCCACTTGAGCTATCAAATTATTCTTATACGCCTATACCCCGCAACTTCAATGAGTTCCAAACGGCCAGCAATTTTCTTTAACAAAGGCTTCGAGAATATACCATATCCAGTTATTTGAATTTCGCAAGGATACGAATGTAAAGAATAGAAAGCCTTACACCTTCAGTCTAGTAACAGTACCCACCTTCTCAACCGGTGTATAGTGTATCTATGAAGTACAAACCGCGTAACCATGTCTGTGTGGATCGGTTTCCCGTACTTCTGACAATACTTTTACAGCTGCGTCCCTCTGGAACTCAGTCCTTGTAAAATATATAGCAACGCGAAAATCTTGTGGCAATCCAAATGCTTTAGATAGTTGTTACAAGTTTTCTAGAGTTAAGAAACAAAAAAGCCTTTCCCTAACATTGCTTCAGTCGTAATTCAAAGCAAATCTGGAGTCTGGTTTTAACGAGAAATTAAATGAAAATGAGATGAACGCTGGGAAGCTTGTAAGTAGAGACGTTTGTTCTACTCCTATGCCATGAGTGAATCTAACCAAGAGTAATATTCCGATAAACTGAAGTGTACCCCACTCAAGTAAATGCGTCGTCATTCTGGTTCAAATGAGGTTTTTCGTGCTGCTAACAAATCTCAAACACACTCCTCTATGCTTAAAACTGTCTTTTGTTCTGAGAAATCCTCTTAAATCTCGCAGAAGCCTCCTTAAGGAATTATCCATCTAACGTAGAAAACGTCTAATTGTTCCACACAAAAGAAAGTTCTGACTTTGTCATTAATCCCTCAAAGAGTTTGGAAAGATTGGCGGGTAATATTAATAATACATTACTATGCAAAATTTAATTCACTCATAATTTTGTAAATTTGCTCTTTACACTTTAAAGAAGTTGCTAAGGGGAATTTTATCATCCAGATGTTAAGCTTTAGAATTTCGATTCGGTCTTTTGATAACAAGTTAATGTTTGATGTAACGCTTAAGCCCAAGCTATTACATCGTCCTTCGTCCTAATGAATTATTTGCCAAAACTCTAATTGGTTAATACAGTGAAACTTCCCTATAGTTGCCAACCTCATAATTGCACTGCCAGTATAATTGCAGGGAAATTGCTCTCCTTCTGTATAATTGACTGTATTAGGGATCCTCGATAAAATTGCACTGACATTATAATTGCCTGACTTTTGTTCCCCGAGGGGGTGCAATTATAGAGAAGTTCCACTGTAGTAACATATGGCTACTAATTTAGTAATAGTTATTTAATCCTGAAAAAAGTAATAGCAAAAATTTTTGGAAATTCTTTTCAATTAATTTACATACAGTAGATAAATATCTATGTCTATTGAATCCGTTAAAACCACCAGACGATTATTTAGCATAACAGATTGTACCCATACGAAATTGTTGCGGGGGCGGTAGTGGAATGGATATCTGATCATCATAATCATCATAGCGTAAATTTCGAAATCAAGGTTGTCGTCTGTTAACACAAAACCTTTTACTGATGTGTATCTTTGACGTGGAGTAAGCAGCTTGAGAAAATTTAAAAAATTAAAATTACAGTTGGTATTGGTACGGCCCTGTTCAGAACAATGCGGGAATGCCATGTTTGCTTAGCACTTATCTAAGAAACTTTTCCAAAACATCAGCGTACTGCATGCGTCTACTTGTCAGTTTTAAATAAATATTTAGTTTGATTACGAGCCTCTACTGGGCCTTCAGGATTGAAGAAAGTTGTAAATTCGGTATCGATTTCTCCTCAACCGCAATGTTAGAAGTTAAAATGTACCCGGCTTATATTTTTCCTGGACCTGCAGGCAAGCCCATCAGCTTTCCTTTCCCAATCTCATGTTACTTGTTTTGCCGAGAGCTATTCCAGTTAATTATTAATGAAGAAACGGGCATGATATGAGAGTTATCTAACGTTTGAACAATTAATTTTCCATAATATTTTCCTGAGCATTTTCCTAGAATTTTTAGCATACTATAATACCCTAGCGTTCAGGCAAAGACGAAAAATTATCCCGCGGTAACTTCCAAGCTCTGTGACTAAAATTGCGATGGAATTTTTTTTAGAAAAGGGTATAGACAGAATGATTTTATTCTCCGGTAGGAGTTGTAGGATGTGGTTTATAGCTCATAAAACTCTCTTCACTTAATCCACTCAAAAAACTCAAAATACACACAAGATATTTAATCTTGCTACTTGGTGCAATTCATTCGAAACATTTAATGATTTACTAAATCCAACAGAGGAGAGAGAGAAAAAGGGTAAACCTAACCTTAAGATTGGGCAAGAAGCAAGAATACCCTGTGCAGATTCAAATAATTTTTATTCATTGTATCACATTTTTTTCACTTATGGCAGGTATCATGCTCTACAGCAAGGCACAATGCCCGCACAACAAGAGAAAAGATATCGTGTAAACTTTCTAATTTTGTTTTATGTCATTCAGTATGCAGTCATGTTTAACTTTTGCATTGTTTAAGGCCACGCTTTACGTCATCACGTCTTCACATATGTATGAACGGTGGAAAACTGCCCATTCGTTTTTTATTGGCTTCATTACCACATAAATAAATAAAATGTTATTATAAGTTATGACTGCATGACTATGAGCGAAAAGTCATAAACTTGCCTACGGTTGTTTGCTCATTTTGCCCGAAGTTTTCAATTCTGAGTAGGGAAACTACTAAAAGTTGACGTGTGGCAATGCCAAGTTTAGGTTACGGGAAAATGAGGAGATTTTAATGAACATGCTTTCCCAACTCTCCTCTGGCATTTTAAATGATTTGTGGAGTAAAAAGAATACTTCTTCCATTGGGGTGCAAAAGGGACCAATTTTAAGTGCCTTAAACTAACGTATTTTTATCTAGGTTTCTACTCTAAGAATCATGGAAAGTAAGCACCGATTCATGTTTTGCTTGAAATTTCTTAAAACGGCGAGGACGTTTAAGTTAATTTCTTTTAATGAGGGAAAGAAACTTTCACTAGGCTAAGGGAAAGGCACTATATGGTTAAGTCACGTTGGCCAAACAAGAGATTATTTTATTAGGGAAAATTTATTCCCAAGCCACTTGCCACAGAAACTTTGTCCATGACAACTTTAATGATGATTATACTATAGAAAAATAGGGAAACTGAAATTTGGACACCACATTACGTATTTTCGTCGTATTCTTTGTCTTCCCTGATAACTCTAGTTGGTCTAAAAGTATTTTTCTCAGAATGGCCGTTACACAATAAAAATAATGGTAGCATTGGTAGCCCTCCTTTTTGCGTAGGTGATTCTATTTTCTGGACACGTAGCTTGTTCTCAGAGACATTTTAGTCTGCGTTTAAGTAGTTCAGAACTGTAACCCTTCTAGTTTGACGAGAAGTACTATTCCATGCATATCTTTTACTTTTTCGAAATTAATATTCCAGTAGCCCTACATAAAGCCTTTATATTACCTTTAGCAATGATCAGAAACGCTACAATGATTCTGATAGACTGAGGCAATGTAGTGCAATTATACTAAAACACTATGTGATTGGAATACGTATAAGCTTTGGACCGTAAAAACGAATCTAGGATAGGGCATGCGAAAAGAAACATATTTGGCATGGTTCACATTCACATTAGCAAATTCTTGCAATTACCATAAGTTGTGCAAGTTTTACATGATCATAAGCCCTGCTTTTTTCCCAAAGTTTTAAATCATTTCACAAAGTGTCCTAAGGGTCAAGTAGTTCTAAATGCATTTATTCAATGAGGTGAAATTTAGGTATTGGGTAATCAAGCTGTACAGTTTTTTTTTCAAACTAATTACCGATTCAATGTCCTTGAAACTCTTAAAAGGGTTTCATAGCACGAACGAGCTCTGTCTCTAGCACCCTAAGATTAACAAAAGGATAAGGTAGGCTGTAAAAAGTTTCGTTGTCAAACCACTCAAAAACTTCCACAAAATTCAGAGAATTTTAGATTTCATGAAAAAACTTGGTTGATTTGCATTTGACCTTTTGGTAAGACTTTTTGTACTCTATTTTTGTGTAAGAGTTTTAACAAATTCTCATTTATTCTTAATAGGGAGAACGGCAGCACAACTTATGTAGAAAATCAATTTAACGAGGCTCGTCTTTCCAATTCTAAATTCCAATGAACCTAAACAGTTTTTTTTTTTATAAAATTAGAATTCTGGTGGGAGTACAGTTGATACGCTCAAACGTAGCGCAAGTAAACTCATCTCCAGCGACTTGGCCTGCGGACTAAGTATCTTCATAAATATGTATTTCCTTCTTAGGCAATCGCTGGGATCATTAGTTTTGGTGAAAGCAAGCATTCATATAATTTACTCTTTAGTATAATCATGATACTTGAGCCAATATGTATAGATTGGAACAAAGTTTGATGACATTTCATACTATACAAAAGCCTGACCTGCACCCTAGTACTAAAATTAGTACTCAATGGACTTATGTGAGAGGGACGACAATAATTTTTTATCAGCTTGAAGCAAAAATGATGATAGGAGGGAGGCAGATATAATTTGAAGAGCACTCGCGCTAAATGTAGGATTCCAACTAGGGAACTGTTGATCTGCAATGATGTCTCGTGCGTTCTTTCCCTTTTATTAGTTATTGTTGGTAATAATCACGTACATGCTGTTCACAAGGAATCCAGGGAAAGAATGAAAGAGGATAAGTGGAAATAAACAAGCTACTTTTTGGGGAGAATGTTCAAGCTAAAATGTAAAGGTGCTGGATGCACGCAAATGCCACGTACATCCTTCTCTGTGTGTGACTATGAATTTCCCTCGAAATAATTAGTTTGTTTTAAAAAACATTTTTGCTACCGTTCGTGTGGACAACTTCCTTTTCGGTGTTCCTCATCAACTTTACTTTGATATAAAAGATCAAGAAAAGTTATTTTAGGATAACTAAAACCGCATGAATCCATATGTGTATGTTACCGTTACGTGTATTATCTTAGTAAACAACATGAGATCCCAAAAAATTTGCATTCATATAGAAAATTGGAAATCTTTCGCCACAATATGCAGCAGTCTAAACATGCGTCTTGGTCTGTACACTTCGTTCATGCCACTTTCTGTTTGTTCACCTAGCTTCATCTTACCCAAGCCAATTTTCGGCAGTAATAACATACATAGTAATATTATTAATATAATAAGCGTAAAAATCTGGGAAACAAAGTCATTTGCTTTATGGTATTATTTTCCGTGAAACAAGTAATCGGATTAGCAAGACTAGAAACAGCTTTTCTACATCATGAAAGGTGATGAGTAGCAGACACTATTCTCAAAAGAGTTCAGTGCCTTGTCAAAAATATTTTTAAAAAATATCGTAGATTGTAGTTGCCAAAGTCATACATACGTGAGCTTGAATTACTTATCTAGCATAAGGGTGGGTTTTTTATCTTTACTGGGCGCATTATACAATATCAAATAAATGCTTTAAAGCAGGTAGAGACGTAGCTTCATAAAGATTTGAAAGGGTTAAATC
>JAANSQ010000815.1:0-18890 GCA_036850885.1 Lepidocyrtinus dapeste | reverse complement strand
ATTTTCGAATTCAATTAATTTTTTCTATTGCTGATTTATAAATGCTCATGCATGTCTTTATGGTAAAAAAACGCTCCTCCCTCCACATGTGAAACCATTTATTATACCCTTCTCATGCCATAAAAATATGTGGATAGATTCACAATAGAAAATTCAATTCATTTGCAAAATAATTATACACCATTAGAGCATAATATATAAAGATATTCATGTAAAATACATGCGTAATTAACTTAAAATTTTGAAAATCATAAGAATATTTTGCATACATCATTGTTATCATTTAAGTTAGACCCGGACTCTTTGGAAAATTGCTTGCCCCATAAAATACTATAGCTTAACTTACTCAACATATCTTCGCTAAATATTTCCATAATTCCCTTCCCTTCATGATTGGACTTACCCCAAATTAAATTAATTACTTCGTTTACAGTTATATAATCACTATTAATGAAAGCTAATTAAGAAAATATTTCGGAACGAAAGTAACTACTAAATGTTGCCTCCGACACTGGTAGCATTTTGATTTCCAGCTCCTTTCCCCATCATGTTCCGGCGTGGTTTCTCAAAAGCATGATGAGTCTCATGTGCTAAAAAATCACAAAGGCTTTTAATTTAAGAAATAGACTTTCACTATTTATAAATTTGTTGACAGTTTTGCCTTACGTTTGTAAAAGTTGGACAAAAAGTTTGTATCGGGCAGAAGAAGTCGGACGCAATCAAAGATTTTGGCTTTGGAAGCCACTTCCGCATTGGTATTCCAAACGAGGATAACATCCTCTCTATCACGGATAGATACTGTCACCCCACAAACCTCATCGTCTTCCGCCACATACTCATTCAGTTGTTCGCCAATCGCTGCCATTAACATTTCCTTCCAGACCTTGTCCTGGGAAGGGAAGAAATTAAATAGGTAGTTTCGGTGGTGAGCTCGTCAAAACATTGAAACTTACTGTGTCTTTCTTCTGCACGCGAAGCCGAAAAGTTCCACCTTTGCAGTTGTAAGGTTCCTCCCAAACAGGCTTACGTTCGTCACGCATCATATGTAAGCTTGAAAAAGATAGTACGGATAAAGGTCACAAATCGTTGGCAATTTAAACTAGAACCAGTAATTAATAAATTAAAGAACCTGGAGCGGCATTTCAAATCGCTTGGTCCGGGAATGTTGTAAAATACTCCCCAAAAACGATGGACCGTGTACACCGTGTAAATTCGCTTTAAATTGGCTTCATATTGATGGATGTTTACCCCACGCTCGGTTCTACAAAGGATAAAATAATTGACGAAATGCTTGTAAACCTAATTTTATTTAGGTCTCAAGTTTTTTACCGATCAACCCAGAAAGTCCATGGCGAGTTGAGTGGGACAGGATCGGTGGAGTAAATGTTTTTCTTTTTGCTCACGGTGGTCTTGAACAACTCCAGCGCTTCCTGATCATGATGATGGAGGTTATTTTCATGATCCTGGAGCTCTTCCTCTAATGTATGGGTTTCCTCCTCATCAACTCCAACAACCGGGCTATTTAAGTTACCATGAGTGCCATGAACTGTGGGCGAATCTCCGTCGCCGCACTCCACGCTAACCTTATCTCCTAAAGATAACCGGCTCATATCATCAAAGATCTGTGAAACCGTGTGTTGGGGGGAGCATGGTGGAAGAAGACAGTTATAAATACTTGCGCCATATTTCATTAACCCACCACAACTTTTCCAGAGATAGAGAATTTTACAATATATTTATTTTCTACCTTCTCCATCTCCAACTCCAGTAATGTTATCCTAACAGTGGCTTTTAATTTAAATAAATGATTAAAAATGTTTAAAACTAAGACCAAACTTAAAGTTATTACCAGTCACTAGACCGTATCTGAAAATAAACACAATTTTACATTTTCCTGCTCGAAAATCAGACGAGCAAAAGAAAACGCTATGAGTTTAAACAAGCTCCAAGATGTTTCGAGATTTAGGGACTTTCGAAACTTTTCTCATGTTTGATTTTACCGCGTAAAATTTAAATTTATTCGTAACCAGAAGACGCACAGTAGTTTTGAACTCGAATTTCATTCAGCTTCGTTTACAAAAAAAAACATCAACGCTCCTTCAACAAAAAGCTGAAGACAAAGTAAACCAAAACGAGTGGGGAAATACATGAACAGTTGAAATGGATGAGCGGGAATGGCTTTGTTTTTGTTTTCCCTTGTCTTGTCTACTGGTAGGATCTTATATTATTAAACAAAACTAAATGATGATTACGTAATCATTGAAGATTAAAGTCAAAAGTCATAATATGAGTATTTAGGAGGAGATAGAGGTGTTAAATGAATTGGTATATTTTTTGGTAACAGACAATGGGAAATCGCTTTGAAACATGAGAAATTGGATCCTTTTATTCGGTTTCCTGTTCGGATTGCTAACAGCAGAATTATACCATTACATAATAAGAATTTGTTTTATTGTGATATACTTCGTATTTTTCACGCTGTGGGTGTCTTATTTCATAATTTGTTTGCCGGAAAGAGACTGGCATTGGATTTTAACTGGCCGTGGACCCAGTCCGATGTTAAGGACCATTATTTTAAACAACCAGTATCGTTATTAAAAAGTAATTAGTTTAGTAGGAGAAGACATATCTAATTTTAATTTGAACCACGTCGCGTCGGAGTACCCTCCAGTATCAGGAGGTCCTTTCAAGATGAGTGGAGCATCTACTTCGCACAAAATGCATTTCCCAAAAGGGAAAAGGTTTGTTACGAAAGGCGAAGAGTTTTTTGAATTCCTGAAGGAACTCGGTTATCAACCGTCCAAGCATCTGCAACACGAGCATTTCGAATACCTTTTTCAAGATGAGGAGAGCAATGGGATGTTGCGAAAATTAATGACCACCTTAAAACCTGCCAATAGTCTAAGCCGTGAGGAAATAAACAGGTAAATGCAATAAATTGCCTTTTGACACTGTCATAAGAAAGGAAAAAGACAAGACCCTGACAAAATATCAATGTTTAAAGGTTCGAAACGCTAAAGTCCCAAAATGTCGTGTTGTACGGAGTTGACTTGGAGGAAGCCGTGAAACGCCACCAATCCGTCCAAGAACTTCATAACCGATACCACGATAAGCAGAAATTACAAAGCTTGAATTTGCAGCGTGAGTTAACCACTCTTAATGCTGAACTACAACATATTCAAACGCTGGAGGCCAATTTAACGTGAGTAGTTTTAACTGCATTGTGTGACTTTTTGGTATATTAATAATTCATTACAATATTAATATTTTTGAATGTCATCTCGATTTTCTGTCTCCGCAGTAAAGTCGTAGATAAGCAAACCAATGATTCACAACACGCCAAAGTACTGATGGTAGTGGAATCCTTTCTACAAGAGAATGATCACAAAAGTCACATTATGCGCCGTTTATTGGAGGAAAATATGCGTGGGCTCGAAACAACCACTTTGCAGCTTTTGCGCCTCCAGAAAGAGTGTGGAGTGGATCCAAGCAATGTACGTAATCAGTAGTGACTGAATTTTTAAAACAAAAAAAAGATTATAATATGTTGATTTAATTTAAATGAAATTAATCAATCCTTAATCATATTCCAGAATAAGTCTGGCGGTCGGTACATCTGCCAGATCAACGGAACAAGAATTTTAAGCCGAGAGGAGAGCATATTTCAAAAGATCTACGATATTTTGCGAGATCATGGTCCAGCTCTTATGCTCAAAGAAGCTGGCTTCCGCACTGAGGGCGATCCACTCTTTGCTGAAAATGTCAAAAAGATATTTCTACAGTTTAAAAACAACTTTGATCGTGTTAAACACTGCATAGTCCACGAGAAAATGGTTATAACAATGTTCAAGCTTCACTTCGCTGAAATTCAGGCATGCAATAAAAGCTTCGAAGAGTGTGCAGTGAAAGCTACCCCATTCCCCTCTGACAGTAACGGTGATATACTTAGGTACTTTCATGATCTCTTTATGACGTTATGTCTGTAATGTAATAATTAGATAATTATTCATTTAGTATTCGTTATTTTAATTTACAGTCCTTGGTTTCGGCGTAAAGACGTTTATGATTACGTAAGCGATCAGTTCGCTTACGATCCGGATGAACATACTGAGGAGGTCATAAACAGGCTTCAAGACCTTATTGTCCTTGCAGTGGCTAAACAATTTTCAACATTAACGGATATTAAAACCCACACGAAAGTAAATATTTACATTTGGATCTGGATGTTACATTATAATCTTAATAATTGAATGCTCAATGAAATTGTTTTTGTCCTTTGCAGCGTAAACTAGAAAAATTTTTCACTGTGATTACAAACGTACTGAAGGCACAAAAGGTGCGGTTAACTTTGATTCGGAATCTCAGCAAATGTGAGAGTAAATTGTATGGTAGGATCATCAACAGTTTTGAGGAGACCATTTTCGTTAATTCCAAATCTAAGGTTGGGACGCTATGATGATTTAGATTATTATTATTTCATATTTTTTTCAGTAAAGATTGAATTCATTGTCATTTAATTTAACGCAGAAGAGGCTATCATCCCTCAGACCCGGTTCAAACATAGACTTAACATTCGAAGGGCACATATTTTCATTCATCTTGGAAAATTTTGGGTGGCCGGGTACACACATTCTCGAGATATTAAAAAATCCCCAAAGAGTACACCAGACTGCGAGGAGAATATGCGATGAGATCGATACAGTAACCTGGAAAAAAGTGGAGGAGAACCAATTTGCTTTTGAAAATGATCTTAAGCAAATTTCTAAAATGGTCGACTTTGTCAAACAATCCCACCTCCAATCTTGCAACAGAGCTGGAGAAGGAACTGCTGCGGGGATTTTAGCAATGAATAATGAAGTGAAAGTGCAAAAGGAGCACTTGAGAAAGTTTAAGCAGACTTCTGGAGCTATTTTAAAGGTAGATGCTACAACGTTTAAATAATTTTGACTTTAAATTTAATGACGGTAATAAAATAACGTTATATTTTATAGGAAAAGAAAGTAACACGTCAAATGAATCTGGAGCGAATGAAAAACCTTTTAATTTAGGCTAGTTGCTAATTTCTTGGATTTTAAAAACTAACAATATGCAATTAGCAATGTTCGTATAAAATTATAATTTATATCTCTGCGAAATTGAGTCACTGGAAAAATATAATAAAACTAATTCGGAAAGTGATAATATTTACTGAATAAAAACATTTATATAGTGAAACATCCATGATTTTTTTTCTTACATCATAAAAGCATTCATCTTTTCATGATCTCAATTAGATAATTACGTATTTCCCATCGTGCATTAGTAAACACAGTGACTTTTCCCTATCGTGTGTAATATTGTACCGCATTGCCCCGAAGTATACGATTCGAGGTTCTGCTCGACTTCAAGGTGTGGCATTCGTAAAAGGTTTTTGAAATTTTGCTGTTTTTGGTAAGCTCGGTAAGCACGCTTGAGGTAAGCTCGGAATCGTTATCAGCGACCTCGATTACATATAGCTAGGTGGTTTTTTCGTGCAGATTCTGGAAAAAAAACGTTTTGACACCTTCCCTTGCAGAGTTATGGCCCTGAACGGTATACATGCGTGGCCGATTTGAGGTCCCGAAAACCGTACTGTGCAGGGTAAAAGGTGTTACAACTTAAGATATTATTAGTTATTTCAGAGATGATAAGCATAATATGGATATTTCTTGAGTCGAATAAGTTTGAAGAGAGTAGTACATGTAATAGATCCAGAACCCCTGCAGTACATCCTATTATGCAAATGAACTGTCCAACGTAAAACTTAAACTAAAAAAAGTCTTTTCATTCAAACTGTTCGGATTAAAAATCAATTTATATTTATCTTTGATGACAATGAAACAACTCCTGTAAAAATATCACCCGTTGGTTGTTCTTCATTTGATAATACATCAGCTTTTACTGTTGAACCGTGGACGAAACACCACCAGTGCGCTGTCTAATTTGTGTTGGTACTCCAATCCCAATTCTACTGCTAACTGTGCAGATAATATTTTTGTTAATTTAATATTGGAAAATTTAAAAGATTAGGAAATTAAGTGTGTGCAAAATAGTTTATTTAAGTTTGTTTTATAATGGTAAGATAGTTTACGAGATCATAATACTTTTGTTTTGCAATGAGTAAATTATTTCTGGTATTGTGCGTAAGATGTAAAAGTGTTTGTTTATTAATTAAGGCTGACACTGCTTCTGTTGACACCATCTACCCTGAGGACCGTGTTACCCTGAAGGTAATCGATCAGCAGAGGAACAGATTCCGCTTTCGACTTCGGACGATCTCAAGGTTAAGGAAAGTGCTGCAATACTACAGCAGGGCAAGAGTCAGATGACAATTAAGTTTAAAAAACGGTTTTTTTATTTCTTTAAGTTGAATTATTAAATCTTTTATTCATATATTCAATAAGGAAATCTCAATCTATCATCTGCGATTACGATTCAACGGAAAAGAGATCTCATGTAATGCGACTCCTCAGCTGGTAAGGTCAACAAAATCAGTGAATAACAATTTGCATTGGAGGTAAATAATTAAGTAAAACAACATCTTCTCCTAGTTGGATCTGGAGGACAACGATGAAATTTACGTGACAATTATTGGAGTGCCTGCAGCCTGAATGTTTATGGGGGAGTCTTACGTCTTTCTGTTGGCTGGAAATCGGAAATAGTTATATTTAATAACGTTCCCTTGAAATGTTAATCATCAAACTCTATCTTCTCATTTTTAAAATGTAGTGACGTGATGTCAATAATCTATCAAACGTTTTTATTCAGATTTATCTTCCATTTGAGTTAGAATCAGTACTTTTCCTATTGTCCCCTGAACCACACTTATTATTTTAGTTAGTACCTTTTGACTGCCTTGCTATAATTTAAGTAAAATTCTAATTATATCGAATTATTTAGTTAGAGTCAAACTCTATTTTATCATTTATAAAGTGTAGTGACGAGATGTCAATAATCTAAAGGGTTTTTATTCAGATTTATCTTCTATTTGAATTGGAATATGAACTTTTCATATTGCCCCTTAAACCACAGTTATTCATTTTAGTGGCTTGCAATAATTTCTGTAAAATTCTAGTAGTATCGAGTTATTTAGTTAGTGCAATAGAAACATTAAAGAGTTAATACGATGATGTCTTCACCTAAACAATCCAACACCTTTAGTGTTCTTATTTCTGCTTCGCTCATTCTTTTCTCACGGGAAGGAGCAAGGCTAAGGCTAAATTACTTAGGACTCCATGACATGACATAATATGTCTCGAGCACATAAAGCTAACCTGGAACAAGGTCGTTTATTGTACTTGCATCTATAATTTAGTGTCCTTTTTGCAGTTTACTTCTGTAATATTTTCCCAGATAATATTAATTGAATTACTGTAAAAAGCCATTAAGTAATACTGACTTGACTTACAAAGTTGTATTCTTCACTTGGCTACAATCCTTCTAGTACAATACATTGCACCAATTTTACCAAAAATCTCATCCAATTGTCTTCAGTGTCATTTGTTTCTTCATTCAGTGAGCATTTATCATTGATCATGTTTAATTTACAATTTACGCAATATAAATGCAATCCCATGCGGTACACCCAATTATGTTATTTCTGGCTTGTCAAGTCAATCTATTTTTTCGAAAAGATAAGCCCTACACCCACCAATAGCACCAAAGCAAAGCAATAATGCAATATGTTTATTTCTGTAACGTTTCTTTATGCAGATAAGACCACATTAAGACTTAGACCGCGTACCAGCACCGCCAACAATAGCATTCTTTATTCATAAATTGGCAAATCAATCTTGATCTTATTTCAGGAAAGAAAAGACCGCTACATAAAGTACTTACAATCGCTACATTGTTGCGTTTGCATTTAATCGAATGCACAAAACGCAGTCTCAATTCAGTTTCTGTTCCGTCCGCTCCAACCGTATACTGTCGTATGCAGCGTAACGGATTCTGTCGATTATTTCAATATTACAGCGCTCAAACCAATGCATAAGGTGTGGGTGGTATGGTGCTTGAAATAATCGTTAGGTTTTTGAACACTTTATTCAACAAAATATAATGATGGTACATGAAGCATGCAAGCGTATATGCATTTTACAATTTACAATTCAGTAGCGAGTTAAGTACTCGTAGTATTTTATCATTAAAAGCTTTTTATTTTCATAAGACTCGATTCGACCGAATGGCAGTGCATGCACAACCTTAGCTAGTTAACTGCCCATTGTTGCTTACTTACCGCCAAGCCAAGCGAACGTTATTTTTATACTGTTTTGTCATGCATTTTTGCAAAAAAAAATCTTTTTGTGTGAATCAGTTTAAGTGACTTGGCTTTGGCTCGAGTCTAGAGACTCTAGAGACTGACCGTTTGTTTTGGGAAAGAGAGAGAGCTTAAGCTACGGTCACTTTTTTAATAACATCATCACTTCTATCATTATTCAGAGCTAAAATACAGTGGACATTTCTGGTTTGATGATTTCATTCTCTGTTATGTTCTCCTGTCATATGAATACATAGGCTGAACAAAGACGCGTCCAAGTCCCATTTTTGCATTTTTTTTTATCAAACCCAAACTTCCCATTGAATTAGAAGAGTTCAGTTTTTAATCTTTAGCCTATCTCTGTCTATAAAAAATGTGAGAATGTAGGAAAATTCAGAAAACTGTAGACTGTAGTGACTTTTAAAATGCGAGCATAACTCAGCTTCAAATAGAGATTTCATTCGAGACATTCAAAACTCTGTGAGCAGCAGTCAGCTTTTTAAAAGTTTGCAAATGTGCGTGACCATATATTCTCCTGGGGAAAGATTTTTTTTATTTGTTTTGTGCACGGCTTCAGCTTCAGTTTAGACTTTAGTTACGCGTTCGAGATGAGATCGTGAGGAGTGTGGGGAGCTACAGCGCTATAAAACTGCACTACAAAGGTTCGTACTTTGTTTACTTATTTTTTTTAGTACAATCAGTGCAGTTCACGCTATGATCTTTCGAATGATTCCATTTTTAGAAAATTAGAGTTTAAATTGAAGTATTATTTTCTGGCAAAAAGATAGAACCGGATCTATTTATTTTGTGGATTGGATAATAAATTATTATACATTTATGCAATTAGAGTACGATTAGGAAGTTTTTTTTTGGGAGTTTTGTAAATAGGAAAAGAGATTATATGATCCCGAGGCTCCTTCCGATTAGATGAGGTGTAAGATATGTACGAAAATAATGGATTTAAATCGTGGTTGTGCTTTGAGGCTTTGACCAACTCGAGTATGAAAGTGACAGGTGCGATGGGGGCGAGTAACCATAAAATCTATTCGTGAATGTTTGCTTTCATAACAATTTTGTTAGTGATTGGTTTTGCGTTGAAAATTACGTGTGTGACTAATTCAAAAAAAATTACGCTACCTGAAATAGTCCAATAATGATGTTAGGGGCAGTGTGAAGCATTTAATGTAAAAGTCAAAATTTTGAAATATTATTGGGACTTGTGAAATGACCAGAACGAAATGTAATGCCGCTGATTACTTCTAAGGAGAACATTTCGAAACTTCGATATTTACGGCGTAGTTAACTAGTGTTGACGTGTTTATGTGAAGGATAAAAGAATGTCATCACCTTTGCCTCATGACTTGGACCATACACGTCGAAAAAGTAATAACGCACTACTCCTCCTTCCTAACCCCATTTCTAGAGAATCCCAACGACAAAGAAGAATGGTAATAATAGACAATTCGAAATTAGAACAAAAACTCAAGAAGGACCGAGCTCATCATCATCTCAGAGTTTATGATGCATTCACTCAATTACCTTCCGAAATAATCCATGATCCGCCCAAGGAGGAAAATCATGATGAACATTATCACCCCCACCACCACGAACAAAGCTTGTGTGTCACGATGAGGAAAGAGTGTTGTGCAACTGATAATCGTGAGACTCAAGGAAGCGAGGAAAGTGAAAGCTGCTCACTCCAGCCTGATAGGGATGCAACCACTACGAGAGCCAGCTTAAATCAAGATGAAATGGGAGCATATGTGCGTATACACCACAAACGCTCAACGAAATTTAGGCTAATGACTTGCTCGAAATCGAGATGTTTTCGAAAGAAGAATCACTGTGATCACAAACATGATGAATGTTCCTCACTAAAAAATTGTGAAATTTCACATGATTTCGATTGTGATTCAAAGTTAAGTTTCATTAGGTCCAGGAACATAGAGGATGAAGATGACAATACCGTGACCATTCCAAATTTCTCCGAGGAAATGACCCACTCGTGTTCAGCCACGAAAATAATGAGTGATTTGAGCGCATCTCGTATTAACCACAACCACCGCTGCATTAGCACAGGCACTAATCTAACGAAAAATGTGATCATTAGTTCAGCTAGTCCTGGTGGTGGTGGTGATAGTGTTGGAGTGAAAATGTCAAGAGTTTCGAATCGAGTTCTGGCACCTCTCCTCCTCCGTTTCATTTTCTGTTCCGCTTTTCTCATAAGCAGTATTAATTATTGCCAGCCAATTAAGGGAGAACTATACTCGAACCCTAATCATGTCAATTTTTTTACCCATTATGAGCCCAAAGTGAAGGATATGGATTTCGTGAGCTCCTCATCATCTTCTTCATGGTCATTTTTGAAAAGTCGGCGGAATAATGGTGCACCTACTAAATCGTCTAGTGTAGACAATAAACATGAGCATGATGACTTTCAGAAATGGAATGAGCTTGACAAACACAAACACAATATTTCTTCATTACGGTCACCAATGAAATCAGCGTCGCGTGAAAATAAGAAGACCGTTCGCAACAACGGCCCAGGGAAGGACGCACCATACTCATTAGAAGCCCAAGAGAAATTGGGAGAGATGTTGAGACAGCCTTTGGACCAACTTGACAAGACTATTTTACTCGAGGTAAACTAAAAGAATGATATTATTTGCTTTCACAAGCTCAAATAACTGAAATAAAGAAATAGAAAGCTTTAATACGGACAGAAGTTGTCATTTTCATGATTTCAAGTCCAGATTCAGCCAAACCAGAAAATTGCAGATTTTTGCAGCATCTTTATCGTTGTCCTTTCATTTTTACATGGGCTCATCCCTACAATTTCAAATTGCTCAGAAAAGCATAAATAAATGGCTTTTTAGTCAAGTCAGTTCAACTGCCAAAACTTTACGCATTTCATTTTTCAAATTGTAATTGTACTGGACGATATACAATTAAATCATGTAAAACTTTGTGAATGTGTACATTTGAAAGGAAGAGTTTTATGACCTTTCTTTAAAATTGAACGTGCTTTGGTGAGCTATAAACTTGCTCTACAATCACAATCAAGCTGAGCTAAAGAGTCTAAAGAGTGCCTTCAAAGTTCATTAATATGCTGTAATTTGCTTGTATCATTCAATCATTACATGCCTAGTTATCTTTAGCGTGCATCAGTCAAGATTTTTTTTATTTAGCATTTTAGCCTTATCTCCATTAAATGTTTTTGATTTGTGAGCCATAAGGTCTACCGATAAGTTACAGAAATAAGCTTAGAGTTCAGATCCAAAAATCTGCGTAATCTATTTTGAATTATTTGGCATTTAGGTATCGTGTTTTGATTTGATCTGGTAATATTACGTGATGTGATCTGATACGCGTGCACCTATCGTTAAACAATCCACTCCAATAATAGGTATAGAACAATGGAGTGTAACAAGGCTTGTCTCTCTGTGGTTGATTTTTTGGGCTGTAAAAGGCTCCTCCGGAGTTTTTCAAAGCCGCTTCATTTTGTTTTGTTTACTATTAAAATCGACAGGGCGTGCACAATAAATTTAATTAACATCTGTATACAGACCGGGGTGCTGCCCTGAGAGTCCCTCCAAACAAACTACATAATCACTAATATGTTTAGTCGTTTATTTAGCCTAGTGTACACGCTGCGGTGGGATGGTGTAGCTGAGGGACGCTGAGAGCGTAAGTGTTTTACATGGATGCTTTCTATCTGTCTATGAAACGAAACAGTGAATGATGAATGAATGCTTGAATGAATTAGTGAATGAACAAAGTACAAAGGGTATAGGCACATCGTATCATCATCATCCCAGAAAATTTATTACGCGTCCTCATTAGATCAAACTTCATTTATCATTTTACTAGAGGCAAAATAGAAACAGGCAAACGTGAAGTTTACATTTTCACAAATTTTTTTTCCTTTCAATTCAACTTCATTTTCTAAACGGAGCTTATAAGCCGGCCTGCTTTTCATATGAAATGTAGCCTTTTTGTATAATTTGGGTCAAGGACTTGACCTGATACCTGATTTATAGATACTATGTCCATGTCTTAAATCAGCACGAAGTATTTCAAACTTTAAACTCATCCAAAACTCTTAAGATGGAGTTTACGAGTTTACGATATGATTATTCATAGAGTAATTTCTTCATTACGGCCATGATGGGTACTTCAAGTCCCTCTTGTCTGGCTGATTGGTACCGCACATAAAAAATAATCTGTAAGAAGTCCAATTAACTTTGAAAAACTTTAAGGCTCCATTGTATTTGGTGTTTTGATTGGATTTTCGTATCGGTACGCTGTACGACGCAACACAACAAAAAATATACTACAGATATTCTGTCCACTGATTTTTTTTTGCAAAATTTTCAAACTCTATCGAGATTTTATCTATATCATTGATTCAGAACGAGAAGAATGTAAATGTAAGTATTTTTTTGTTGGTGTCCGCATATGAATTCATAATTAGATGAATGAAATGCATAACTGACGTAGGTAAACCCATTCCAATTTTTCAATATCGAGCAACTCCTTAGAACGTTCGAATTTTTGAAAAAAGATAAAAATTAGGTTATATCAGTAGTATCATTTGAAATTGCTAGTTTCAAACAATAATTTTTTTTTACTATATTTCACAACGCCTATTGATTACGAAAAAGACTTTTTTGCTCGAGATGAGATCGCGATGAGATTATTTTTTTGTGGCTGAAACTGTAAGTGAACAATAGAGTATAGATCTCGATATAATAAAATGTTAACCGCGTAAAGAGTTTATGACTTGTAATCAATGTGTGTGCAGGGTCAGTGTAAACTTTATCTTAAAGTTTAAAAATGAAATGAAGTTGAATTAAATATTTTTACAGAAGTAAGTGATACGGTAAGAGCAAAAGTAAAAAAGGCGCTTTTCATTTCAATATTTCAAGTGTCAGTAAACATCAAGGTCAATAGACCTGGCCAGATTTATAACACACTACATACCTACTAAACTATAACCACCATCAGAGTGAGATGTGAGAATATGAGAGATTCATACACTTTTTTCAGTCTTTCTTGAATGCAGCAGAAGCGGAAAGTGTATGCTTGCAGTTTGCACTTGTAATTAAATACGGTATGCATGTAGGAATCTGGGTTTTATTACGGTGATTGAAGGAGACGATAAGAATACCAAGGTGCTCATATTTTTCATTTCGTGGATAGATAACGCCAACACTGTAATGAATTTTTGATGATTGAAATTAAGAATTTGAAAAGGAAGGAAATGTAAAATTAGGAACATGCTATTATACCTTCGTGACGTTTATCGGATTGGAAGTGAAAACCAGAATTCTCTAGAATGTAGATAATATACAATCGTCGAAACATAAAGCGTCAGAAATGATTCCACTCAACCTTTTGAATGCCTTAAGGGATCGATAGTCACATTAGACTATTTCATGGTTCTAAAACTAAATACATTTTTTATTTAGAATTTTAATGTACTTTAAGGTCTAACATGTGTCAGGATGACGCTCTCGTTATCTATTCTGCTGAAATTTCTTAATTAATTAAGCATCACTTTATTTTCGGTGGCTGTTATTAATCTAAAAGTCAAGTATGTATTGTAACTTCAAATAATGTAACAGAATAATTGTGAGTTCTTCATTCTTATGAATTCAATGCTTAATCGCAACACAAGAAAGTACATTTTGAATAAGTAATCCAAGGTAAAGTCCTAATTAACTGAATCATTTTTTGGAAAGAGGAAGTCACTTGAAAAGTTAAAGACTCGAGATCTATACCTTGTTTTACTGCATTCAAAGCTATTCTTCTCTGATTATGAATACGAAAGAGATAGAAAAGGGTGGGGAGGAACACGAGATAGAATTCCTTGGAGTGTATCACAATAACAATTATGCCTATCAATCATCATTCATCTTCGCAAAAGTGCGCTTTTTGTGGACCACCTTTTCCTCAGACGAAAAGCCAACATAAACCTTAATTAATCTTGTAGTCTCGTTACTTTTCATTTCTGACAATGTAAATTGGGGAAGACATATGTCATGATGTCAGTAAGATGCGCAACTTGTTGAAATGTTTGCGAAAATTTAGAAATGCTGAGAGATTTTCCATGTATTCTTTGGACTTCCGGTGGTGGATTAGATTAGCTTGGCAAGAATTTAATGCTGATGATTTCAAGCTACTCTAGAGAAAATCTTTAACGGAGTTTGTTTTTCTGTACATAACTGTAGCTGAAGGCTTACGAATGAAGTTGCGAAAAAATTTAATTACATTACGCTATCAGATTCAGTATATTTCTTGTATTTTTAATGACTTTTATTAATGATGACGAAAATTTGGATATCATCACGCACATTTTGTTTCTTTACTTATCGTTAGGTTATGCACATGCATCGTCTGTAAAAAGCGAACAAAAAATTCTGAAAAAGATTTTGGAATGAGTTGCTAAATCGTTTCCTTTGTAGAGCTGCCAGCAATCGCAGACATCTTTCTGATGGCTCCGATAGTTAAAGCTTCAGCAAGGTCTTTCTTGTTCCCAGCGTTGTTATTCTTGGATTTTGGATTCTCGAAAATGGGAGGGAGCTCTTGTCCATTGGGCAGTTTTGTGTTGGAATGTCTCAATTCATCAAAGAACACATGGCCACACGCAAGCTCAGTTGTAATACGAATAGAAGGCCGATACTGTAGTAACTTTGAGATAAGGTCCAGGGCTTCGGGAGGAGTCCTTGGTCTAAACACCTTGGACCAAGGTTGTGGCGTTATTTGGGGAAAACGGAATTCATTATAGTGAGGATTCATCTCTTTAATCTCCTCCTTGGCTGGAGTACCCATGACCTTGATAACTTCTACAAGTTGATCTACTCCAGACTCTCCTGGAAATAGGATACGGCCCAAGAGCATCTCTCCTAAGATACAGCCAGCACTCCAAACATCAATCTTCGTGTTGTAGTCAATAGCTCCAAAGATCAGTTCCGGAGCTCGGTAGTTCCTTGAACAGACGTAGGACACACTGGGCTCGCCACGAACTAGATGTTTTGCACAGCCAAAGTCACACAGCTTAAGCACTCCAGAGTCTGGGTCGATCAAGAGGTTTTGGGGTTTTATGTCTCGATGACAGATTCCAAGTGAGTGAAGATATTCCAGGGCTCTTAGTAGCTGGAACATGAACAGTCTCACGAAGAAAATGGGCAGATTCTGGTGACTCTTGTTGTATCTCCTTAAAAGCTTAGACAGAGTATCCGGTACGTACTCCAGAATCAAGTTGAGGTACACATCGTCCCTCTTCACCCCATTAGAGTAGTAGAAATAGTGCAAGGTCACGATATTAAAGTGATGCAGACGACGGATGATCAGCAGCTCTCGATTCTTGTATCGTCGATCCTGCAACACTTTCTTCACCGCCACCACCTCATTAGAGCCATGGAGTTTGGCTAAGAATACTACACCAAACGTTCCCGTTCCTACGGGCTTTATCGTAGTATACTGAATTTCACGAGGTTCCTCCGACTCTGCATTATACACGGGAGTGGCCATTACAGTAGTCACGACGCTTTTACTCCCATCATTCTGCTTCTCCTCTACTGCTGTGGACGGAGGATTGTGTTCCGAAGCCTTTGTTATCACAGCAGATTGCTTAGCCTTATGGGTTGCCGGGAGTTTACTGTGTAAATGGGCTGGAGGTGATTTTGGAGGGTGAGGCTTCTTATCCGACATAATGCCAAGTGTATTCTTTCACAACTTAACGTATTTTACGACCTTGGCTCAATCACAACAATCCAATTACTTTTGCCTTTATCTTCCGTTGTCTACATAATCCTTAAAAAATGACGGCAGTTTGAAGTTGGCTTTCAGACTAGATTATTAGCTGCATGCAATCATTTCAGGTTTATAATTTTGACTAGGTTTACCAAAACTATCAATCCAATCATGACAATACAATATTCAATTTGTTTTTTATTTTTCTCGGTTTATTTCAATGTCGTTGGTAACGGGTTGCTTGGCTACTCTAGTAACATCAGTGCGAAAACAAATTCAACCTAAAGCCTAGACAAGACATTCAGACAGGAAATCCTTTCCTCAAAAGTAATTTCTTGAGAAGTGTGACTCATGTCGTAACTTTCTTTCTTCAATGTCATTAAAAGTGAAGGAATAAAAATAACTTGTGATTATCACTAGTAGAAAAACATAAATGTCAATCGCAATCTATTTAGATACATTGCATATTCTCACATAATTCTAATTAACGTGATATCCACCCACAGGCCACCCTGCAGGCCTTGCTTAAACATTTTTTCGCCTACTTATCACGATCGTGTTCCGATATCTATAAAAACTGTAACAGATTCCAAAGTCTTCTCATTGTTGACTCATGTCGTAACTTTCTTTCTTCAATGTCATTAAAAGTGAAGGAATAAAAATAGCTTGTGATTATCACTCGTGTAAAAACATAAATGTCAATCGCAATCTATTTAGATACATAGTATATTCTCACATAATTCTAATTAACGCGATATCCACCCACAGGCCACCCTGTAGGCCTTGCCTTAACATTTTTTCGCCTACTCATCACGATCGTGTTCCGATATCTATAAAAACTGTAACAGATTCCAAAGTCTTCTCATTGAGTTCCCTTGGGTTTTGGATTTTTAAAAACCCTAAAGTACTCAACCTTGACACGTTTGCATTATTCCTAGGATAAACAAGGAGCGGCCTTTTTTCATTCAATTTTTATTTTGGCAAATGTAATAATAGACAGGAAATCCTTTGTGACTTGGCTCTTGACTAACAAGTTAACTAAGCAAATGGTAACGGGGCACGTTCACGATGTGATCATCCCTGCCTTTTAAGTTTTAACCTAGTTAAACTGGGAATTCTATTGGTAATCTAGGTAGATGCGATAAGTCTTACTAACACAATCAATTTTTTTAAAGAAGAGACACGACATTATTCTTTTCTGTAACATCATCGCTACAATTACAATTTACAATGATCCTTGTTCTTCTACGAGGATTTACACATTTAGAGGTTACGCACTTTAATCTAATCAGCTTAGACTATTGCAGATGATTACTTTCTTTTTTAACAAGTTCTCAGACACTTTGAGTTTCCATTGTGTTGGAACTAAGGCCAAAACCATTTAGAATCAAGAAGGACGTTAACCGTTTCTGCTTCAGATGAGTAAACAATAAACGAATAAACCTCTAAATTCTGATAAATTGTTTGCATTGAAGTCCAACTCAATGATTTCAACGATATTGTACTTAGGTAATTAACCATTATATTTGCGAAATTACTTGTTTCTTTAATCCTATAAGTAATCAAGAATCTATCTTAACCAGTCCATAGTAAATGACTAAGACTTGGCCTAATTAAATGGCTGCATGGAGTAATATCTTTTATATGACACTTGTCATGATATGATAAGCCAAGATTAATTCCTTACATCTTAAATTCCTTCAGTTTCTGCAATATGATATTTGAGATTATGTATGTTAGATGCTTAATGCATGTCTCAGATAACCCTTTTATCTAAGCTTTTTAATGTTGTTTTGCAATTAACTTTATTATTACTGGTTTCGTTAGGGTTTCCTAATGGAAGTGGGCCTTTCAAACTTTTGTATTTCCCTAATAAAAAATAATTTACACTACCTTTTAACTTTAGTCCAACACTAAAGGCTTGAGAATTTTGTCTTTTACTAAAAATTTAATTTCTGAAATAAAAATTGCACGTATACATAGTAGACATTGTTGATCATAATAATTTTTTGCAAGGTTGAGCTTGAGAACTGTATAGTGTGAAGTAGGTAGTGAAATCGTACCCACGCAAATTTTTACAGAAAAGGTGCACTTTATATATATTACTTACGATTAGGTACCTAAGCTTATCTTGAGGCATAAAACCTGAAGCCCTCAGATTCACCAGACTCAAGTCAAGACACAAGAGACGTGAACTAGGTGAATGTCCGAAAATTCGCTAGTGGGACGACAGGAAGTGCAACGCAAAAGAGCCAAAAGAACTATGGTGTACCTGCCCTGTATCTGAAAATCTTTGCCTGAATTGCCCTGATTCCGAACCCTAAAAAGAACGGATGCACGTTTCAGTTTTTGAATTGCCCCGCCATCCATAAAGTATAACTGTTGTAGGGTTTAGTCTCTTAATCAGGACATTTCGCATGTCTTTAGTAAGTAAAACGTTATGAAAAATGAATGAAAAATTTTAAAAGGCTAATTATGCAAAGTAGGTTCGACAATTACAGCAGTTTAAACTGCTAAATCCGTTTAGAAGGTAAAGGTGGATCCAATTAGCAATCATAAAATGACATATGACTTTGATCATAAAATTAAATTTTTCCATAGTCATAGGCTGACTTGCACAACATTTATTAGTTTTTGTTTTAGTTTAGGAATCATAGTTGACACAGATCAAGTTCCGGATTATTTTACAAATAATGAATTTGATTAATTTGATTTAATTTGTAAAATGAATGACATAAAATGACAACAGGTAAAAATTTTGATGAGAGTCAGAAGTCAGGACAGGACCCAATCCTCCTCGTATGATCTGACCAAAGAATATTGACTATAGTGTTGCCACCTTATTTTCACACTGTCT
>JAANSQ010000814.1:0-18912 GCA_036850885.1 Lepidocyrtinus dapeste | reverse complement strand
ATATTTGACTATTCTTAACTCGGAGAAAATGTAAGATTCTATGAGATTTTAGACTTTAGCATTTTTACGAGATTGCATCATAGCGGAAAAAAATCCTGTAAGAATCAAGATTCCTACAATCAAATAAGCTATTTAATAAAGCAAACTATGAAAAAACATTCCCTGTTTGAATTAGCGACGTTGCATGATCAAGTATATTCAACGATCTGATTTTTGCCTCGTAACAGTATTTTATTTCCATTGGAAAAGAATCCAGAGAGTAAACAAATACCACCAAAAGTCAATTTAAACCTGGAGGTATTAAAGAAAGTGCATGTACTACGTGCTCCTCGCTGAGATCTGTGGAACACGAACACTAGATTTAAAGACGAGTGAACAGTGAACACCGCAGAAAAAAACTATTCATTCTTCTGACAAGGAAATACATGGGAGTTGTCATGAAACAAGAAAAAGTACATGTTGCAACAGCAAAGTCAAAACTCATTCATTGAATTCGCTACAAAATAATACACGAATGAAACACATTCCTTCAGTGTGAGAATGTGAAAAATTGATAAACCACATGATACTAATACTCTACAACGTACAGTTTAAGACTAAATCGTGTTGCGAGATACTTTCCTCCGTACAGTTGTTCCAGTTCCCAGTACTACTTCATCTCCTATTTTAACGGAGTTTTTTTTAGGTAAACAGTAAACTGTCTTTTTCTCTTTGTCAGTTTAAACTTTTTAGGGAAATTGTATGGGACAACGGGAAAACGAATCTGGAATCAGCCTTTGTAAAACCGCTTCTTTTAGTTTTCACGTGAGGTTATCACTTTACATTGACGGTTTTCCAAGGGTGTACTTACTCTCCCTAAGAAATTCAGATTTAACCGTAAGAACTTCTCCTCTCCTAAAATTTTCCCAAGTTATGTACACTTTCCTCCGAAAATAGCCTTGAGGCTGTAGAACAGGAAATTCATGTTTCACAACACTTTCTCCCTGATTCTGGCCCGAGCTTGGCTTGGCTCTGCACAAAATAGTGAAAATCTCTTCTCAGAGTTTAAACTTTGTAGGGAAAGTACATGAAATATAAAAAGTTATTTTGTGGTCAATAAAGCATTCTTCCATGATACGGATGATGATGACGATGAATAGAGTACAGCCGTGTATTTTGACCTGGTACAAAGGATTCCTTGAGAGGACGAGGAGCCTAGGGACGGATCAAAATGTGATACCTGGGATAGCACGAAAAAAAATGCAAAACGTTGCATTTCGCTTTCATCTTAAAGGAGTATCTATAGGGTTGCTCCAAATTCCAAATCTTAAACCTTTCCTTTTTTCGGAGAAGGGAGATAAGAATGCAGCTCTTTTTCATCCTGGAGATAACATATAATAATTTTCTTCTCGATAGCATGATCAACTGCGGGAGATAGTCATATCGTAAAGCAGACTATTTTTTGAACGTTTTTTATTCCGCTGCTCCTTGTCAGAGGTCGATTATGCTCAACGTCTATGGTGGTGAGGTGCGCGGTTAGGTTGGTGAAGTAAAACTTTATTTCCTGTTGGCACTGAATTCCACGTTGGCAGTTGGCCGTAAATCTATAGAAAACCCGACAGGTTTCCCTTTTATCCAAGAATGGAATGTGTGTGCATGCATTCACTTTTCTTTGCGGTTTGGGTTTCCTTTACTGAAATGACTTGTGGTTTCTCTTTCCACTTATATGCTACAAGTAACGTATTCAACGGAATAGGGAAAAGTTAAACCTTAGCGTAATGTAAACCTACCAACTCCAAACCTACCTACATTTTTTTTTCGTCTCATGCGCGTAAACATCATCGACCTCGGCTTAAGACGTCATCAGATGTGGGGCTTGTTCGGTGTTTTTTTTCTTTCTCCTGTTTTCACTCCCTTCCCTCCTTTCCATGAAAAGGGTGTTTTATAACGTTACTGTAATTGAATTCTTTTAAGTTATCATCGTGTGTGCTATGAAGCGTTATCTAGTTACACTCTACATTTTCAGGTTTTCAAAGGATCTTGTTAAAAACCTCAATAAAAATTTAATGAGAGGAGTGAGATTTATGAAACGCCCACGACTACCTGTCCACGTCATCACGTCGTAGGTACATCAAATAGCTTTCTGCATTCCATTCTCAAGAAATATGCCCGGTTCAAGGAAACGGCGTGGATGGCAAATGAGCCTATTTTTGATAAAATGCTTAGCCTATTTTATTTTTTCAGTATAAGAATGCACTTGATTTGCACTAAGAAAATCACTGTAATTTTTACGATTTCAAAATGTCTTAAATAAATGACCTTCAAATGTACTCTAATTCTTATGCAAAAGTGTAAGCTTAAAAAAAGAAAATTATTTTAGCTTTTTACTTGATAAAACCCTTTTAGTAATTTAACATTTGTTACTTCAGGGCTTAAGCATGACCTTAAAAAGGAGAAAGGGTATTAGACAGCTTTGCAGATACAAATTTGATGCAATCAATCAGACTGACATTGTAAGAAATTTCATTTTAGAGTGCACATCTTGTAAAATATTGTACCAGAGTATCTCCATCTCCATCAGTCTAAAGTTTACATAACATTACATGAATGACATTCCGATGCTGTTTAAACTCTACTTAATTCAATCTATATGTACATACTAGAGCCGGCACGTTCCATTTGAACATGCTAAGAGTATGACCTTGACTGTTCTCCTTCATTATAAAGGATTTAGAGAAGATTCCGTATGATAGACTCTGCCCCATGTACTTTACAAGTTTACAATTTTTAGAGGAAATGCAAAAGCGTCATTGACAAAATCAAAAAAAAAATTACATTGAAACTGTAATAGCTTCACAGCTTGACTTGGGCATACACATGCTACTCATTTAAGTGAAGCTTTGGCTTGGACACAATTCAATGCAGTTTGTACTCTCATAAATTATAACTACTTAGAATAAGTATGCCATATGGAAAACACCTGAATGAAGAATGAAGACTAGTTTCCTTTATCAATAAGCGAATGAGTGTATGTTCTTGTTCAAGTTTTGTGTTGTACGTGTCAACATGTAAAACTGGATAATTCATGGAGACTGGATGAATATTACATGATACTCTATGAATACAAGGTAATAATGCAAATAACATTGAACTTTTGGTACAATGCTTACGCCACAAGAGTGATAACGTACCATAGTTGGATGCACACATGTTCCATCAAGATTAAGCAAATAATACCTCTCCAGCTACTCCAGCACTGTCTGACAAGTGGAGAATAAAATGTGTTTTTTAATCTCTCCTTAAGCTAAAATTGTTTGCGATTTGGGATGTGATCGGTCTCATCAAGCCTTGGAGAGTGTGTACTGGGTAGTACAGTACTGAATGATTTAGTTTGAAAATTTTGAAATTTTTAAGGTGGTAATTATGTGGCGTATTCGAAATAAAGAGGTGTGTAGTCTGCTGAAGTTTTACGGTAAAAAAGTGCAGTTGGGTGGGTAAGGAAAAATGTAGATGTTTTGAAATTTAAACTGTACTCGAATTTTTAACATTGATTGGTTTTAATATTTTCTCTGGTTTTGGTAGACGTTGGGAACAAAGCCTACGTACACGATGTCTACTTAGTACTGCAGCGACACAACTCCCCAAACCGGAGAAACAGAGCTACCTTAGCGTTCCAGGGCAAGCTCCTTTGTTGTCGTATACTGTAGGGAATCTAGTGAATAGAGGAGCGTCCCTTTTCCCCGATTCTCCGGCTATTGTCGTTTCCACTCCGACGGAAGTTAGAAGAAGCTATCAGGAGCTTAAGAAAGAGGTCAGCACTTAGTTTATACACTACAAGTGGAGTAGTGTGTCATGTGTACATGTGTCATGCCGATAATTTTGTGTGAAGTCTAGATAGACAATTTAGCAGCAGGACTGTTACGAATCGGGCTGAACAAAGGAGATCGTATAGGCATTTGGGGACCTAACAGCTACGAGTGGTACTTGACTTTCCTTGCAGCAATGAAATGCGGCTTGATTTTGGTAGATTACTGTCAAGTTAAAAACTAGATAGTTAGAATACTCTATCGAAATTAATTTTTCTAAAATTCATTTATCATTTCATTTAGGTTCACATCAATCCAGCGTATCAAACCAGAGAGCTTCAATACTGCCTAAATAAAGTGGGCGTCAAGGCTATTGTCATAGCGGATCAGTTCAAAGCCTCAAATTATTACGAAATGATAAGCAAAACATGCCCAGAGATTGAGAATTCAGATCCTGGCAAGATTCAATCCAAGGCGGCACCTTCCCTTACGACTTTGATTACCATTCCTTCCACTCAAAATAAGTAATTTTTAGGGAAAATCATGAAACTAAAAACTGAAATTTATTGAGTGGAACTAACAATCAAATTCGAATTTTAGAGGGGCTTTCACCCTCGAGGAAATCATGCATAAAGGTTCCTCCTCAGAAGCTATTAGCGAGTTGGAATCTGCAGAGAAAATTGTACAGTTTGATGACGTCTGTAACATCCAGTTCACTTCGGGTACTACTGGAAATCCTAAAGGGGTGATGTTGTCCCATTATAACTTGGTGAACAATGCATACTTCCTTAGTCGAAGATTTGACTACAGTGAGAAGGTACGAGAAAATTAAAGTCTTCCATTGTTACAGTGAATTACAATTTGCTTTTGTAATACTCCAGGATAAGTTGTGTCTGACGGTTCCATTGTTCCATTGTTTTGGCTGTGTTGTGGGAGGCATAGCAGCTTTACATAGTGGCGCTGCTGTAGTCCTCCCATCTCCGGGGTTTTCACCGCCGGATGCTTTGAAAGCTATTGAGAAAGAAAGGTATTGTTGATTATGTCATTGATGATGATTGTAACTGCAACTTTCTCCATGGTGAATTTAATTTTGGAAGATGCACAGCAATTTACGGAACCCCTACGATGCACATTGATGTAATCCATTCCCCACTTTTTGATAAACACGACGTGAGCTCTCTTAAAGTGGCCGTTACTGCGGGATCAATTTGTCCAGAGGAATTGATTCGGTTGATGAAGAAGAAATATACGGTGGACAGTGTCGTGGTAACCTGAATATTTTAATTGGCAATTAAGTTCATTTTTGTATTATTTTGGTGGACTTTAATCGATAAGAAATGCACTTGTTTCTTAATCAGAGCTGCTATGGATTGACTGAAACAAGCCCAGTGTTTTTCCAAAGCCTTCCTAACGACTCGGATAAACTTAGGGCGGAGACTGTAGGCTACCCTTCGGAACATGTTGAGGTAAACAGACAAATCAAAGTTTGTCTAATTATTCGATGACATTTTTTTTTTAAAAATCTGTTTCAGGTGAAAATTGTAGACACGGATGGGAAAATTGTGGGGATCGGCGAACGAGGTGAAATGTGCGTTAGAGGGTATGTTGTCATGCAAGGCTACTGGGAAGATCCGGAGAAGACGGCGGAGGCCATAGATAGAGCTCGTTGGTTTCATACGGGGTAGCCTGAGACAAACTTAATTCAGATGATTAGCCAATTCGCTTGGATTAATTTAATGGTATAACTTTATTGAATATTTTAAAGAGATTTAGCCGAAATGAATGAAACTGGACATGCTCGAATCGTTGGTAGACTGAAGGACATGATAATTAGAGGAGGGGAGAATATTTACCCTAGGGAGATAGAAGACTTCCTCCATACTCATGAAAACATTCAGGAAGCGCAGGTATTCTCTGTTCCCGACTTTAGACTCGGGGAGGAGGTCTGTGTATCCATTAAACTTAAGGAAAACAGTACACTGACGCCAGAAGACGTTAAAGCCTTTTGTAAAGGAAAGGTAAACCAAATGAGGAATTTTAATGAAAATATTTTATTTAAATATTTATTCGAATGGGTAAGATTTTACATGACCTTTTTTAAATTTTAGATTGCCCATTATAAAATACCAAAGCACATACGTTTCGTGAAAGAGTATCCGGTAACGACCTCAGGGAAGATTCAAAAATTTAAGATGAGAGAGGCTATGATCCAAGAGTTAGGCATTAAGAGTTAACGGCCGGATTAATGAAATAAATTAAGTAATTCGCACAATTACCTTTTCTAACAGTTAGCTTCTCTAAAATACATCATTTTCTTCCAATTACTCAATCTGGTCATGGATTTTTAGGGAAAATCATGAGCATCCTTACATTCGCCTATGTACTATTTGTCAACTTGTCATGGACTGTCCCTGGAATTTATTTATGACGACGTAAACACATACATGAATCACTGCTTTATGGCACTTTTATGACTCCAACCTGGTCAATAGCGCTGTAAAGTTTGTTCAATCAAACAGTACAAGTTGGACGAGACAACAGAAATGAGAGTTTGTCCTCGAAATTCGCAATAGTCTAGCATGAACACAATCCCCATAAAAACTTTTGTGAAGAATTATGATTCCGTAGACTCAGAGCTTAGCTTAATGTCATCTAGCCTGATTGACTCAAAAGCCTCTTTATTGTGTACCCTGATGAATCAAAATGTGGCTTACAAAGCGGGCGTTAATACAGTCGAAAATTGCTTTAGTCATTGATCATTCTCCTTTGAACAGTCAAGGTTGGAACAGGCCTCGACATTTTCGTGGAAATTAGAAAGCAGAAGCGTATGAAAAACGTAAAATTGTCTAAAGCCACCCTTCAAATTACGGCATTTATGAAAAAACTTTTTGTCATTCTTCACAAATTTCCTAAGTTATCTATATAAAGGATAAGCAAGAGAAAACACCGACAACTATTTATGACAGGTAAGGGATGTAACGCAGTGGAGACAAAAGGTATTGTCAATTGACATCACAGGAAGGAAAAAATCTCAGCCTACACACTCACTCCAAGGTAAAGTGACCAATTTGTTTTGCATTATCTGTACTCTAGCATTGTTTTCGTAAAGAGATCCGAAAGTACTAAACCCACGCACTTTAGGTTTCTTTTATCTAGCGTGGCTTAATAACAGCCTAGTACAAATTACAAATAGATCATGTGTATTGATCATACATCGACAAGGACTATAATAATATGGTAGGCTAGTCTACAAATTGTAAAGGAATTTACATTCACCCTACACTTTTTTACGATCACAAAGGATTATCTCGAATAGAAAGAAAATATGGTTACTTCTTAGTGAGTTGTGGCATTTCCATGAGCTAACGTTTCTGGAGCATTCCTACACGCTAAACATTTTCTAGTCAACGAAAAGTATAAAATTAATAGCTGAGATTTTTATCCAAACGCCCAAGAACCACTATACCTTACGTTATCGGAAGGATTTGCTCGTACATTGTACCTACTCATCAGAGTCCTAGAGTCCTACAGACCAAGTGAAAGTTGAACAAAAGAAATGTTTGTTTGCACTTTTCACTCCCAAGTGGAAAAGTATAGCGATTAGTGTACAGCATAGGATTCCATCAAGGGGTAACTTTTGTGAAAGAACATTAGCATGATTCATTATGAAAGAGGGAGTCTAAGCAATTTTTCTTGGAAGTTGTTACACTAAATCTTTACAAGGTTCCCCAATGTTCCCCTAATGTCCAGCGAAATGCTAGCTTTGATGGATTATATTGATATAAATGCTTCGTCTCGTTTCTGGGTCAATGGTATAAGTAGGGCTACATTTAACATCTCAAAGTTCACTTTAAGCCGAGCTTCCCACTCAAAATGTGTAAATGTGTAATACATGGGTAGAGGCAGAAACATTCGAAAATGTACATGAACCCAAATATAAAAGTCATGGTGGAAATGGATACAATCAAAAAAATATATACCCGTTTTACAGAGTCTAGAAGTCATGCAAGAAAAAGTGGTGGGAAAAAATGAAATATCGAAGTGTACCACGTCACATTATAATGTTGTGAATGGAGTTTGTAACGTATTGCAACTGTCCGTCCGTCTGTCTGGCTTTAGGCGGTTTAACTCGTTAACGCGTTAACATAGTTAAGCTGAAATTTGATTTGCATGTGTGAGAAATAACTTCATTGAAATTCTTCAAAATGAGCCATAGAGTTTACCCCCTACGAAAATAATTTCAGGATAGTTTTTTCCATATGAAATATATCGGAAAATAATTTTTGTTATCTTAATTTAATTTAAGCTTTTATAGGTTTTCGCACATGCGAAATTCACTTTAGCCTTCAGATTTAAATTTGGAGGTACAGTCTATGGCAAAAAACTGATGAAAATTTCAAATACTTCGAAAATTGTGTTTAACGTAGATACTGGCGTATACAAAATTCAGCGATGAGGTCAAATTGGATTTTGGAGTTACCGTTCCCTGAAAAACAATTGATTATCATGAGAAGTTTCCTGGGGAGGGAAATTAGACGATATTGCGGCAGATTAGAATTTCCTGAAAGTCAACAATTCCTGAAACAATTCGCTAAAAACAACCCATCGCTTGCAACATTGTTAAAGAATTTAACGTTTTTATTTATATTTGTACTCGCGTGAGTATATATAACTTACACCTATTCTCATAGATTTTGCACCCCGATACTATGCAATTCCTCTGATTTCCTGTAGGTGTTAACGTTTATTTTCACTGAATAAATGAACAATGGCTTGCATAGTGCAGTGCATATTTCTGCAAGGGAATTTTTTTCTCCCATGACGGCGTATTCACAAAAGGAGGGAAAGGGGCACAACTTGTTACTACCTTCTAAACTAGCTTACATGGAAGGGGTAAATTAAGGAAAATTTCTTGGTCCTCCAACCAGCCAGTCTCACTTTGGTCATTGTTTGGCCAACTCATTCTTTGCAACCTGCAGTGATTTCTCTGTTGGAAGGAGACCAAGTGAAAAAAGTAGAATGGACTGCTTCAGAGCGACAAAGAAAATGTGGCAAAATGCGTGCCTATCCTACTTTCACTTTCACATTTTCTCCAACTTTAATTACCTGAAATACATGCGCTACTTCTTGGGTCTTGTTGAAGCTTGTAAAGTTGCTCCACTTTGTTGTTTTGTGTACGTTGTAGCGTGTTCATAGATTTTTTTTACGGTTTTCAGACCTACATGAAAATTATAGAAAATGAAGTAAAATCACAGCAAAATGTGTAGTACGCGAACAGAGTCTTTCATAATCAAGTTGATAAAGTGTGTGATTTGGAAATGTGGTTAATCTGGAGAATTTTTTTAAGGAAAATTAATATATTTTTTTAAGAAAATTTGTGTAAAGTTGTAAAGCAGCAATCAATGAGATTCATAACTGCACATGGACTCTTGCCTGTGTACCATTCAAAATGTCAAATAATCCGTTGGACTTTCCGAAATCTAAAATCCCTGTTCCAGAATCGCCATATTTAAGTCAATCGCGATCTGGCTACTTGGCGGATCTTAGTGACCAAGTGTTTTTCGATGAAAATGTACCTACTCCAGTAGATCCTTTAAGTAAAAGACCAAAGTCTCCTCCGTACAGTTATGGACCACCTGGAATACTTCATGACCCCACATCTTTGGCGGGGACATCAACATCTCCCAGGGGAAGGAAAGGGAGGAGAAGAAAACCTCCGGAAATTACATCTTCAGAGTATGTCGACTCCAGATTGGAGGAGTTGTTGGGACCTTCCGCTGTACTTGATATGGATGACACAGTGGATGAAATTCTCATTGACTCGATTAAAAGGCGAGGGTCTAGAGAGAAGGATCCTACGCTCTATCCAAATCGATACTCTGATAGAGAAAAAGGAGGAAGGAGACGAGCAAGTCCAATCTCCAAGTCACATGGTGAAGGCATAGGAGAAAGTTTAAATGTGCCTGGTGAAAGTGACCCTATTGGTAGAAGAGACAGAGGTGACCGAAGAGGAGGGGGTAGTGGTGGAAGTGTAAGTAGTAGAGTAAGAGATAGGCCTTTGAGTAGACCTGAAAGTAGGGCTTCAGATAGACCCCCAAGTAGACCTCCTAGTGATAAACCTGGACCAAGTGGTGTCATAGCAGTTCCTTCTGTTTTAAAGAATCCTCCTTCCCCTAAAAAATCACCGGCGAAGTCCTCCATAAAAATTAAAGATGCTAACGCACCCCTAAAAGAAGTGAAAATCGTTGGGGTGCCAGATCCCACTAAAGTAGTTACTGAAACGAGAAAGAAAGTACAAGAAAATTTGACGAAAGCTGGAGATGCGTCGACACAACTAAAAGACAAGGCGGCTGCAGCAGCGGGGGCTGTAGTTGCTGGAGGAGCTGCCGCAGCAACAACAGCGACAGCTTTGTCTTCCAAAGCAAAGTCAGAATTAAAGGGGAAGTTGGAAGGAGAGAATGACAAAGACAAGAATCCAAAGCCCGGTCCTTCATCAAATAAAGGGGATGACAAAGGCAAGGAAAAAGAAGCGGGCAAAGATTCGCCGAAGAAGGAAGCAGGTGCTGCGTCCAAACCTGCATTCTCAGGGACTGATATTCATGGCCATACTGGAGTAGACTTTTCCAAAATGGATGAACACAAAAAGGAGGAGTACATGAAAGATCATGCGGCAGGGATGAAAGTGCTGCAACTCTGTCAAAACGGAGATTGGCATGGGGTCGATGCACAAATGAAGCATTTAGAAAAAAAGGTGGCTTCTGCTCAAACCGTAAACAGCAAGCCCCTTTTAAATGTTAAGGACGAGGTATGAATCATTCCATACAACAAACCCATTTAGTGATTTGATGTATCAATGAATTCATTTTCAATTTCGAAAATTGCAGAATACGGGTTGGACACCACTCATGTACGCCATTAAAGAGAACCGTACAGCATTCGGAGATCGAATGATTGAGTTAGGATGTGACGTGAATGCTAAAACGAAAGTAAGTTGGTAAATAAAATTACCTAATTTTACCAAATTTGCGAACCTTCAGTCTATATACCTCAACTCAAGATAAACTTGACATAGACAGTTTGCAAATGTGCTTGACAAACTTTAGCAAGTATCATAATTGGACAATCTTGACCTAGTTGGTTCTTACCAGGTTCATCATATTTTCAGAAAGTTTTACGTTGTTTATGTGATTATCATATTTACAGTTAGAAACTTTGATTGGCATTGAGTCTAAAAGTACAAGCGAAATGGGAAAGTGACAATGTCAAAAAAATTTCATTGCTGCAGATTCTCTCTAGCTTTCCTTTTATTCAGGTATGCACCTACTTGACTTCAGAAGTTTTTCATACTTTTTTTATTAGAACTGGTACAATCTTACTCTCTCATGAATCGCTTTAGCAAAACCTCTGAACATTTACATTATGTCTATTTGTGAGGGGCGTTACAGTCTACTTCGTCTGACATTTTTTTTCTGCTTTCTCTAGAAAAAATATAATTAGAAAAAAGTTCTGAAGGTCCGAGATAATGGTTACTTTGCATGGCATGAAAGCACATTCATTCACTACACTCTTCGGTAGTACCCCATCGATTCAGGGGCGGAAATACTTTTATTGAACAATGGGTCAAGTCTACTGTCATCTTTACTAATTTTAAGCAGGGAAACTACTAAAGTTTGACTTGGAGGAAAAAGGAGGAACACTTAAGACCAACTTTGATCACTGAAGTCATATCAATGAGATTCAGTATTGACTGCCTAGATGCAACTGCATTTTAGTTGGAAAACCTTAAGGCGGATATTTACTTTCGTTTAGAAAATCGTTTCCTCCTGAGAGTGTAGTAGTTGGTATTATGAAAAACCAGTTTTCTTTAAGTCTTTACATTCAAGAGTCTTACTCATATTAGCAGTTGCTGACGTTTGTGAGCTAGTCTAAATCATAAAATTCAGCGTGATAAGCCTATTTTGCAAAAGCCATAAACCGTTATAATATCCAGTGCCTTGCATGAGCCTACAGATTTTAGATGTTTTTAAAGCTATTGCGGGTTTCGCATTTCGCATGACTTTTCACTTTATGGTTAGGCGTCTTTAGGCGACTTAAAGTTGGAAAATTTTATGAGTTTAAGTAGGAAACAGGAACGGCACTCAGGGAGGGAGAAGAGATTAATCAAATGAGGTCATCTAGAAAATCGTTACAGTCATGACGAACTCACCTACAACCATTAGCTCAAACGTAGGCTTACTTCAACCCTCTTTGCACAATTTGAGTTGCCGGCTTACATTAAATAAGCTTTAAGAGGACGATCATGATGATGACGGAGAAAGGAATAGAGCATTTTGTGGAGAAACTCGAAGGAAACTTATTAAAATACTGAATCTATATATACACAACGTGTTCACATGCTAAAACTTGTCCTGAATGGTGCGATGTTGGTGTCGTGTGCTCCCTTTGTTTTTCTGCCTTTATAACAACAAATCCGGTTAATTATTGTCGCTTTTTGTTTCGCTCAGATGAAAGAAAGCAAATGAGCGAAAGGGTATACCGTAAAGTACTAAATAATCGCCCGGTCTAATTTTTAAAAAAAATTGATAATTTTGAAGTTTTTGATACTCATACGATCCCAAGTTACCAAAGTTGTCCTATAGGAGACCGGCTATCCTTAGCATTTTTACGTTTTTATGTATGTTTATGGTGAAATTACTCTCGCGGCTAGTATTTTACTTCCTCCGCATGATTTCCAGAGAATGTACTAATGAACTAGTACCGTAAAGTATTTTCCCGAATGTGACTCTTTCCTCCAGGATATGCAGCGTTGTTCATAAGAACAGCTGCTGAGTCTCAGTTGATTTTTCGTACTGATACCAGGTTTCAAAAAAAATCGTAAAGACATAAGCAATTTTCATTAGCATTCTGCAATCTTGATTTTAGTCAATTTTTACCTTCTGCCAATATATTCCCACTTACCATTTACGATATTGCCTGAAACGAAGATATTCTGACTTAGAAGCCTTGTCCGTATTCATTTCATTTTTCAACTCCAGCGAAAAATAACTAAAATCCATTGGGGCACATGGAGATTTATCAGAGCTTCAAAAATTGTTGAAGTTTAACATCCATTCAATCTATTTCATATCTATTATTCTAATCTCAATCTGAATAGGTGTAATAAATAACGGCAATATCCCACTTTCAATTGAACCTTTCTTTTGTCCTGTCACAAAATCTCAAAAAACACGACATGAAATGCCTTTACCCTGGACCTTAAAATTCTCCAAATATCTTATTCCACCAAACCACCTTATTTTCCGGTATACATCCGCGTTCTTTCTCCTCGTATTTTCTCCGCTAGACCAATGCATGCAGCTAAAGTCTAGCGATTTATGCTTAAGATTACTTATTTTTTACGGTTTCAGCTCTAAGCAAATAAGAGAAAGAGTCAAAGCCATAATCTGTACTTTAGGCTATGCCTATGCATCCATACGGATATATTATGACGTGTTCTTAGCTTCCACCAAATTTCCATTAAATACACTATTTTTAGAATGTGACCAAAATATTATTAACACTGCATGCAATAATGCAAGTACACTCCAAGATAAAAACAAATATGGTCAGGTAGTACTAATAAAATTGTATTACGTTCTGAAACTGTTTTTCGGACGAAAACTACGTCTGTATTGCCATAAAACATTTCCTACAAATATTGGATATGTGCGTGTTCTGCTGGTTTATTGCCACCAAATTGTCTAGAAATTGCTGGACAAATTCATGGATAACCTTGAAGCTGATGAAGTAATTTTGCCGGAATGATCTCGTGCTTTGAAATTTTACTATTGGCTTGAGTATAAATCCTAGTACAATTTTATTAATTTGCCTGACCCCAAATCTGGAGCAGTGAGAATACTGTTTTAATTTAGTTTTATTTGGGCCAGTTGAAAACGCCATATTTACACTTTGCGGATCGCTTTTATTCCACAATTTATCTAATCTCTGACATGACGATGAAGGAAAGAATCATGAAGAGTGTAAACTCTACATGGGAATAAAGAAGGACAACAATGGCAGTTTCCTTTCATCGTGGTTAGATTGCTATCAGACATGCATGTCAAGGACTAGTGTCAATCTGTTGAACCAACTTGGAACGGTTGCCCCTTGTAGGGAGTAGGGAACTTTGGGGACACGACACTCTCTCAAAAAAAATGAAATAAATGATGTGACATGACACTCCGCAAAAATAACCTACTTAAGTAGTTGTAAGTACGCGAATAACCCATCGAATAAATTTAATATCCTTTGTTATTTTTGCTACTTATATTACGCTTGAGGTAAACTTACAATGGGGTATACTAATGCCCTGAATTTCTTGAATGGACTGAATGAGAAGGGAGCAAAGAGCAAAGTAAAGAAAAGTCGTGATTGATCGTCTCGCACGCTACAGACATTTATCAAAATCAAGCTAACCGGCGTGTCGGAATGAAGGGGACAGAAAGAAAGTTCTACGCTTTACTAAAGCATGAAACTAGGAAGTTGTTAAAGCTGTGAAAACGTAGCTGATAAGAGAGTTTGGAAGGGTCACATGGTTTAAACTTAATCAGATTTTTAGGTTAAATATGTCAATAGTTTACTTATTTTTCGTAATTAAGACATTAGAGTCTTTTGAACGAATTTCATTTAAAAAAACAGTCTTGACCCCCTGACCTTATCCATTGACCGATGCAACCTAAAAGTTAAACGGTTCATCCTTCGTGTCCCATACACTACTGTAGGATCAAAGGCAAATTTGAAATCGAATGGTTCACGCGCTCGAGGGTTATGGTTCCGACGGACAGACAGTAGGACAGACGGACGTATCAAAATCAATACTTAACTTCTAAAGCTGAGCTACGTAGTAACTGGCGTTTAAATGCTGTCACATAGGCAATGTATCTGCAACGTCGTAATAGACCTTTAGCCTATTATGTTCTTAAGAAATGGTTGAAATTGTAATAATGAGGCACTAGCACAACAATAACAAACAAATTTTTTGGTGTAAAATGCATAAAATAATGAGGAGAATGGTTAGCATAAATATTCCTACCTGAATACATTTTTGCTTTCCTTTAAAGTCGCACATATTTTCACTCCTAGTAAAGTCACAATGGAGTGAAAGGATTAAAGAGCACAAAGCATAGAGAAAACAGGTCGGCCTCTGTATCCGGTTTCTCAAACGTGAATTGAGGACGAAGTCCTACTTTCCATTAGAAGTTGGCAGAGCTCTGCGTGCTTTCACTCTTGAAAAAACCACTACCGTTTATTTACTGCTTAACAAAGAACTGCTAAAATTACGATAGTCTAAAAAAAAACTTGCGGCAGTCTACAGTCTTATACTCTCTCAATAAATTGTGTGCTTCATGAATGACATTTTGTTGTTAATGTAGACAATGACTAAAATTTATTAAAGTCCAAATAAAATTAATGGGTAGTGCTGTAAGGTCTACCTGGGCCTTGAAGTAGGTGGGAATTTAATTAGATCATTTTAGGCTTTGTAAACGAACTGTCGTCAAGCCCATGAATTAGGACGTACACATTTCCTCCAGGAATCTAACGTCAACCGAATATGTGATGTATGATTAACTTTTTTTAGGAGGGATTGCACCCTATTCACGTAGCTGCACTTCATGGAAGAGATGATACAGTTCGCTTCCTAATTTTCAAAAAGGCTGATGTTGAAGTACTAACTGAGGTCAGTACAATTACAATTCAAAATATATTGGGAGGCTTAAATAATAAAGAAGATAGCTCAAGTCAATTTGTATTTATAATATTAGCCCAAGAAGCACAATGTCCTTCATGTAGCGTGCTCCAGGTCTTCCGGGAACAGCGCATCTATTCTTCGAGCGTTGCTCGCTGTTTTGCCAAAAGATGCCCGCTTACAAAAAGATGCGGTAAAAGATAACTCTGATCACTGGTTAGATTGCTGAAAATATGGGAAGGTTGTAATGCGAAAAATCTTTTTATGACTCCAAAGGATGGAAATATTCCAATATTCGTGGCATTAAAAACTGGATTGCGTGGGGCCTGCCAAGAGCTCCTGACTAATCAAGCGAATGAACAGCTAAAGGCTAAATCTGGGCCGTTGGAAGACACCCCGTTACACACAGCTGTACGTAAACGTGACTTGGAAGTTGCACGAATTTTTGTAGACACTGGTGCCAATGTAGATGCAACTAATGTATGATCATGATTACGTTTCTTTCAAACTGTTACGTTTATACTTTAATGAATTATTAAATTTAGCTAATTGTTTTTTTGAATTTAGGGTGTAGGCCAAACTCCATTGCATGTGGCTTCGGAGTTGGGAGATGAGAACCTTGTAAAGTTTTTCTACCTTTGTAAAGCTAATCCTAACTTGGCTGATAAGGAAGGTATGATAGGTTTCATAGAATTAGTATAAACTGGAGAATGCTAATCACTATGACACATTCTTGTACAGATCGTACCCCCATACACTTAGCTGCCATGCAGGGTCACACACAAATTATTGAACTGTTAGCAGACAAATTCAAGGTTTCTGTATTTGAGCGTACAAGGGATGGCTCTACGCTTATGCATATTGCCTCCCTTCACGGCCATCCGGAAACGGCAATGGCATTGTTTCGGAAAGGCGTTCCACTTCAGATGCCCAACAAGGTGAACGGAAAATATTGGAGTGATATTTAAAAAATGGGAATAATGTATAAAAGAGATTAGTAAAATGAATATTTTTTTCCAAAGGGAGGAGCTCGTAGTCTCCACATAGCAGCGAGACATGGCCACGCTGCTATGATCAGTAAGCTGTTAGAAAAGGGGGAGAAAGTGGATGCCGTGACGAATGTATGCAAATGTCAACATATCACACCAAATTTATCGTTTCATGTGGTTTTTCATGGCCCTCGTATCAATATTGATGTGGTGATAAAAATCACGATATTTTTTGCATTCTGTTACAGGATAATTTTACAGCTTTGCACATTGCTGTGGAAGCAGTGAGGCCAAATGTCGTGGAGACCTTGCTTGGTTATGGGGCACAGGTGCATATTAAAGGTACATAGAGATATGGAGTGGTTAGAGTTGTCACTTGTTGCCAAAAGTTGCGCGTGTGTTGTAATCGATTAGCTCCATGGCTCCTGGTTGAACACTTGACACTATTTATTATAGGGGGCAAAGATAAGGAGACTCCTTTACACATTGCGGCTAGGGTGATGGAGGGAGAAAAATGTGCCTTGATGCTCCTCAAATCTGGAGCAGATCCTAATATCACTGGAGAAAATGGAGAGGCACCTTTACACGTAGCAGCCAAGCATGGACGTCTTAGGATTATCAGACTGTTGCTTCAAGATGGAGCGAATCCTCAGTTGAAAGCCAAAGTATGAATGAATCACGCAATTAATTTTATTTCAATCAACGGATGTTTGTTATCTATCGACAATTATTGAAATTATTCAGGACGGGGAGACCCCACTTCATTTAGCTTGTGCCCATGGACACTTACGCGTGGTAAAGGAACTACTGGAATTTGTCAAGAAACAAAAGAGTAAACAGGAGTGTATGCTGTACATCAATACAGTCACTTCCCGAGGGGAAAGTGCGTTGCACTACGCTGCCAGATTGAACACCAACAAGATTGACCTTCAGGGAAGTGAACAAAACCTTAAGAAGGAAGACATGGGGAGAGATATTGTTAAACTACTGTTAGACAGTGGGGCTTCCGTTTCCAGGCAAACCAAAGAAGTAATAAATACTTCATACGAATTAGCAATAAAATCTGGAGGACAAATCTAAAAATGTATCTTGAATTTTTTTTCCTGTTTAAACTAGACCCACGAGACAGCCTTCCATTACGTAGCGAAAGAAGGGAATAATGACATATTGAAAGAGATGCTTAGCAGAATGACTCCAGTGGAGTGTCAACGAGCCCTAAACAAGCAGTCTTCCAAGGGATGGTCCCCGCTCCTTATAGCTTGTCATAGGGGACATAAGGAGGTGGTGAAAACTCTCTTGGAGAATAACGCCAGAGTAGATGTTTTCGATCAGGAGGGAAGGTAAAGTGTAGAAACTATTAAACACATTTTCGGCTTCCTATTTAAAATGATAAAAGCTATCCATTATCTACTCTAGATCTGCGCTACACCTCGCAGCAGATAACGGATATCAGGTCAGTAAATGTACCAGGTTCCGGAAAAGTAAAAATTTTCTTAAATGATTGAATTTTTCTTCTAAACAAATTATTTTACATTTTAAGGAAATTTGTGGGATTCTATTGGAACATAGAGCCTTCATAAATGCCAAATCAAGAGTAAGCCAATTACATGAAAATTTTATAGCTCTTTTGCAAATTTNCATTCCTCTTTATCCGTTTTGAATATTCGTATGTATTTTTATGTTTAGGTTGGACTAACGCCACTACACTTGGGAGCGATGAAAGGCTTCTCTAGACTCTGCATATTCCTAATAACAGATCATGGGGCATACGTAGACGCATTGACTTTGGTAAACACCCTTCGTTTTTTTAGTGATAATTAAGACCTTTTTATTAGCTCGTATTAACTACGCTATTATTTCCTACCTTGATCTAATCTAACAGAAAAAACAAACGCCGTTACATTTAGCTGCGGAAAATGGGCAATTAGAAGTATGCAGGCTATTAATGGGACTACGGGCAAATCCCGATGCAGCAGATGAAAAGGGCCAAAAACCTATACACTTGGCTGCTCAAAACAATCACGCGGAAGTCATAAAACTTTTCCTAAAGCATCAAAATTCACTTGTGTCCAGCTCGACTAAAGTAACCCTGATAAAATTGGACGTGTTGTAGATCGTAAAAAAGTAGAAAAAAATTTATCGTTTATGCTCCAACAATCTTTCAATTTTTTTTAGGATGGAAGCACGTGTGCCCATTTAGCAGCCATGCAAGGATCAGTAGCGGTGCTAGAGGAATTAATGAAGTTCGATAAGACAGGGGTGATTACTGCTAGGAACCGTAGTACTGATGCTACCGCTTTACAGTTAGCTGCTGAAGGTGGACATTCTGACCTTGTAAAGGCTTTAATTGATGCGGGGGCTAGTGCCAACGATGAAAATAGGTTGAGCTTTTGAATTAAATAAATAAATGGCC
>JAANSQ010000813.1:0-18914 GCA_036850885.1 Lepidocyrtinus dapeste | reverse complement strand
CTCTGGATGCATTGTTTATAAAGGATGTTTTGCCAATGTTCGCGTACAGACGAAATTTTTTACCGCTTAGCTTCACTCAACATTTTATTGTTTAGTTCATGACTTGATGTTCTTCCAGTGGTACATTTTTACATGTAAACTAGCACCTCCAGAGTTTTGATTGTGCTACTTTATTTTCTTTAAATATTGCAAGGAGACAGGTAGCGGTGGAGAAAAACATGAGAGTTTTGTTGTTCTTTTGCTGGATGAAACTAGTACTTTTTAGAGCATAAACTTAGTTTACCTTGGAAAAAGATCAGGTAAGTTTTTTCACGTGAAAAATGAAGAATTCGGGAGTTGGCTCACAGCTTACATAAATCGAGTAAGAGATATACCATAGACGAAATATTGTAGACTAGAAAATACCTACGGTTCCTTTGCGCTGATGTGAGTTAACAGCAGTATCTGTATGAACTTATCTAGATCTTGTATCGCTCCAATTTTTATCCTTCATAGTTTGCAATGTTTTTAGTACATTGTTTGGCTGTGGGATTTGCTTGGGATGGCTAAGGGAGCGAATGTAAATGATGAGCAGACCGGCTCCACTCAACTTGATACGAGTATCAGAATGATGATCAGCGGGAGTGAGAAGGAAGTTTTTGGGGGAAAAGATAGTCGAAATGATACGGAAAGGAATTAACTACCAGAAACATGTTCTACGTATTTCTTTTGCTCCATCCTGGAAAAAAACATATTCAAAGAGTTGTTTTCACACAGGTTGAATAATACCGACTAAGTTTTTTTTTTGTAGAGAAAAATTATAGCGGAAATCTTTGATATAGTTAAAGTACATCATCCTTCATAAAGTAATCAGACCTTGGATTAAATATTTGTGTTAAAAATAAAGAGAGTTAGAGGGAGGATAGGAGTGGGTTTCATAAGATGAGCTGAATCTGGCAAGTGTACATTTTTCCTAAAAAAATAATATTGTTTTCACGACCAATTTTGGCTCACCGCGCAAGGACTCTCAGAGAAAATTTTTGACGTTTGGCAAGTACATTACATTGACTTTATAGCAGTAAAAGTAAATGCCTTTATGGCGTGATGCAGTCAATACAATTCAGAATCAGCAAGATTTCCTAGCAAAATGACAGAGTAGAATTTCTAAATCCGATAATGTCTTTCGTGATGTTTTCATTCGTTCAAGTTTATTTGTTTGTTTGGAAATGGGAAAGCAGGAGTTGTACTCGTGCTGGCATAAAATTTAATGGGATGGCATCGTTATATCGTAATCACAATGGGTATGAAAGACTTTCATCCCATCTATACCTTAGTTGACTACACTCTCTAACATTTAATACCTTTATTCTGGCTCATAGACCAAAAGACCTAAAAATATACTATAAAATGTACACAAGCAACTCCAAAATGGCGTATCTACTCTTCACAGCATTCAGTATTTTTATTAAAGCCATATATACTTCTAATTATGGTTCCGGTGGCATTGGCGTCTTGTGGCATTGACGATGATTAAATGATGATGAGGTAAAGAATCAACTTTATATAGTTTCGTAATCCTTTTCTCGTGTAAAAGGTAAACTGTATAGCTTTCGCAGAATCTAGTCAATGAAGTAGATTTACCTCAGCTGCATCCGCAGCATTAAAATAAACAGCAAACCACATTGCCAAACCCTCCACAAAAAAATATTTTAGTGGGGCACATGCAAAAAAAACAAATATTGCCGATTTATCCAAAGTCTTGGAAAATGTGGAACACGATTTACATATTCAGGGAGTAATCCTGTTACCTCCAAAAATATTTTCGCTCCACTGGAACTCTTCAACACACAAAAAAATCATCTAATCAGCTTTGTTTACCTTTTAACCACTTATTCTTATCAAAAAGGGTCTTTTCCTTAGATAATGACTTTACGCTTTTAAATTGTAGGTATATGTCTAGTCTGGAGAGACAAATCAAATAAGTGAAATGCAATTTGTTTTCTACTTAGCTTTGTGACTTCTTCCGTAGAGTAAAAACTATTACTTCGTGTGCCGTGTAGAGTCTGGGGAAACGTGTTACGAGAACTGAATATCTGCGACTGACTTTGACTAGACAGATTTTTGAAGTCTGACAGCTTCTCCAAAAAATTGAGTATGTACCGAAGCCTCTGTATTCTTGTACCGACCAAGAGTAAACAAGATTTTTCACTTGATTTTCAAGTTGTGGTAATTGGTGAAAAAGGCAAATGGTATATTCCTTATATATTCTAAGTTTTCGTCCTTTCTTAAGTAAATGGTGATGCTACTGAGAAGATTTTGTAATGTTTGCTTCTCTTAGTGCTGACTGACAAACTTATGTGAAGTTTAAACGAGAGTGAATGGCGTGGCTGGTGCTTTTTGCAGAAGCACATTTCATGCAATAATGTGATTTCGCTCTGTAGCGCTAAATCCTTAGGTAAACAAGAAACTTGCTTTCAACATGTGTTACATAATGAAAAGTTTAGTAATAGCAAAAGTAATCATTTCAAATGAGAATATTTTAGCAAATATTTTTCCATATAAAATTAAGCCGGGCGCAAGCTGCCGCTTTAGTGGAAGACTCATTTTACCACAAGCACTACTACAATGCAATCCCATTTCACTGGTATAAACTGTAGGTAAATGTAAGTATTCAGATAGTGTTTTTTTAGAGAGAATGCGATTCGAAAAGAAATGTTTACTCTTTTCATTTCATCCTCCTCCGCATAAGGAATTAGCACAGCTAAGGAAAAGGTACTTGCACTCCGGTTTAGATCTTAAAGCTTAGAGCTTATTTCAAAGTATTTAAATAGAGAAAAAATATATTGTGTTGGCAATGATGCTGCGAGGTTATAAGGACTTAAGGACTCTTTCCAGACATCCGTTTTGGGTGAATTTCCTGGATAATGTAATTCCCCATTTTGTTTCTTGAAACCTTAACATTTTGTGGGAATAGCCATGTTATGTTTTCTCAATACGGAAATAAAATTACTTTACGCAACAAAAATAAGATGTAATAGATATGATAAGAAAATTGTCTGTTTTGTGTATATAAAGCCTTAAGAGAGATAAATGATCCAAATCCCCTTTGCACACACTTCTAAATACTTTCTCAAGTGGGCGTTCCATAGTTACCTCCTGCAAAAATGTGCCTAGAAAAGAGAGATAGAAGTAATAAGCGCCACATTACATTTTTTTAAAGAAGAGTCTCCTCATCCCCATTGAAGAACTCCTCCAAAGAAGAAGATGATGATGAAAATGCTGTAAAGATGTTAGTAAAGTGGATAGATGCCATCAAAGCCAAAAGCTCACTCAGTCATCATCAACAATGTTGAAGGCACTTAACTAGATCTTTAGCTGGTCTTATAAAAGACGTAGCAGTTTTCTTTACTTGCATCTAGATGAGCATGTTTCTTGTATGAAATCCTATGGAAATGAACACTGGGGAGAATTCTTTTAGGCAAAAAGGACAACATCCTAATAAAAAGGTATAAGTATTATGAGGCTTTATCGTTTAGTACACTTAACTAAGCTTTGGTACAGCGAGTTTCTGGAATCATCTGAGAAAAATGCAATAGGAGGTAAAGGGTTAAAAGTTTGTAATAGCATTAGCAAAAGAGAAGCAAAGGATAATGTGGTAATGCTAGTTAGCTTAAAGAAAAGGTAAACATAAACAGTGAACTGACACTGCCTAAGCAAGATGAGCAGTAACAACATAAAAGCATAATACATCCTCGTCAGAACTAGGCAGAAAGGCTTTTCCATACCTGGAATTTTTTTCTGTAGTTATGGAACCTACATACTCTTGGTCGTTTGTCGATCGTGATGGTTTTTCCTTGGTTATGGTTCTACACTCTCTACATTTTCCAGGGAAAAGTGATATCATAACACGAACTGTGCATAAGTAAACGAAACGATGAGCAAATGACTACTTTTTAATATGCCAATGTGGCTCAACTAAAACCGTAAAAGTAAGCGGTGTGGCAGAATGTTTACAAAGATTCCGCATCTAGTACGTGATCACCTACACATTAAAAGTTTGGAGAATATTTTGAGGAGCTTTATCTAAAGACTTTTTCATAATGTCAGTTTACCAACTCCATGACACCGCAGTACTATGGTATGCACATGAGGTAAGTCTGAAAAACTAAAATGAGAACCTTAGGTGGTGTCATAGAACTAGCCTGGATTTTCTCATGGAGAGATAGGTAGGTGGCATAGTTATCATACCAAGTGCTCATGTTTAGATAGGACTTGCTATTAAAACCCGGTCCATAATAAAAAGTCATTTTTTAGAAGATGTGTCGTTTATTTTGTGTCTTCTTTCTTGTCTCCTTCTCACCACTACTCCGCTTGCATTTTCCTAACTATTTTTTTTCGCTTTGAGAAGAAGTTTCTCTTTTTATTATTATTACCTGTGCTATCAACCATGGCATGCCTTTTTAACATCTTTGCAGGTTTAATGTGCTCATTTTATGGTGTTACGTAACCCTAAGACTCAAGATCTACGTTTTTTATGATTAGCTTCAAAATGCATTGTTATATTGTGGCACTTCATATTTTATAATGTATGCATTCTATGAAGGTGCATTTGACTTGGCCATTCTTGTCCTTGTCATCATTATCATTATGAAATGGCTCCGTTCAGATGCCAGCTTATAATGAAACGAAGAAATCTCAGTTTAGTTGGTTGGCGATAACTAACGCTTTTTACATAGTTTTATCGCTACACTTTTCCAGATTGGGGTAATAAGTACATACATACTTAGGTTACACTTTTTATGAGAAAATTCAAGTAAAAGTAAAATATAACGCAAGAGGAAGGTAAATCAAGATGCCCTCCCGATTGCAAAGAATTAAGAAATACTTTTTTCTTTTGATGGCTCTTGTGTTACGTTTTGTCTACGCTTGTTTCCGTTTGGAAAAGGAAATTACATATGTTGAAGAAGCTTCATGCTTCTTTCATTTTGCTTCGTTTCACAATATTTCCGTTTTCTCTGATTTTTTACCATTTTTTTTGTTGACGAGAAAGCAAGTATTTCTTGGAAGAAAAGGCGTTTTACCTTCCTTTCTCCGGCTTCTAGATGATTAGAAGTCTTTTCAAGAGACATAAAAACTTCTCAAAATTGAAATATTTACGTGCTCTTTTACGCAAACATAAAATTAGCTAATGCATCCAACCAAGGAAAAAAGGGATATTACACAAATAATGGGGATATCCTAAAAAAATCGCGCTTTGTAAACAGCTAAAATGTTAAATGTTTTTTGTATAAAACAGTAAATTGCTTGCGCATTGCCTGTGTTGATATTAATTCGAAAAGTGCTGTTACATCAAGCCATTCTTCCATTGAACAGAAGTAACTTTCATGTACCTCCTTTAAAGAATACGGTAAATTGTGGTATAATGCTGGAAAAGTGCCTTTGTAAATTCTGTTCAGAAAGGTTTTTAGCAGAGACGTACACAAATAAATAAAATTTATGCATTTTGATACAGAAAGCTTTTAAGTACGTTTATGCGTGAACTGGAGCGAGGTTTTAATTTTCCTCAAAACAGAGCACTTTTTTTTAGCTTGCTAGTGCCTATGAATATGAAAGAGTAATGGATGAAATGTTTGTAGGCTCTAACATTTTTTAACATTTTTTCAGGATTCACCTTATCAGCTCAGATTACAGCTTAATGCGTATGGGAATTGACTTGGACATAAAGTTGAAGTGAACTGTTGAGCCGACTTGACTTGTTCATGGAAGAGCCACAGGCGTGCTACGAACTCACCGACAGGGAGAAGTCAAGGGAAGAATAAAGACGTGCCTGAACAAAACAAAAAATACGATAAAATGAAACAATATGTTTCTATCTTTAAGGAGCTCATATGAACAATAAGTAAGTTTCGTTTGTTCAGTTACGCCATACATCGTTGGAAAAAATATATGGATATGGAGTGCTCCCACGGTATCTCTCCTGGAATAGCTTGGTGGAGGAAATGAAACGAATGAATTTTCCGAGAGTAGACATTTTTACTGCATTCTAGTTACATAGTCAGGTAAAATGTTTAGCTGGAGAAAAAAATCATGTTTTGCAAAAAAAAATGAGACAACTCAAGGCACACAACAATACTTCATGGTTGGATGGTAATTATGTTCGGTTAAAATAAACATGATTATTTCGCTACATTTTTAACTAGAGGTAATGGGTATATAATTAAGGAAATATGATCTCAAAATGTATGCATTCAAGACATGCATAAAAAAGTGAGAAAATGACATGATTTAAGGTGGCATAAGGTACGCTAAACGCTCAATGTAACTTAATTAAAACAGAAACATTTTTATTGTTCTTGGGTTATGTAATTATATTAAAACAAGCAAACAAGATTGAGCTAGACAAAATTTATAATGGGTAAAGGAAACGGGAAAAAAGTTGTATGTAGTGCACTTAACCCTGAGAATAATTCAAATTGAAAAGTTTTTATTGAGAGCGAAAAAATATTGTACATACCTACTACTTACCCTAAACATTATATATTTCCCTTTCACTCGTAGAACAGAGTAAAGCTACGCCTTTTTTCTTACCACCAGAATAACCGTGGGAAGAAATTTCTTAATATCTTTTAAATTACCTTTTTCGCTATAGGAAGTTGTTGAGTGCTATGCCAAACTTTGGCTATAATTATCGCGAGCAAGTGAAGAAAATGTATGGAGAAGTCTTTGATTCCATTCCATTACCATTATCATTACCCAAATAGGAGAAACGGATAAGGCCAGGTAGTACATTAGGAAGCAGTTAATTCAATATGACATTTTTTCTACTGAAAAACAGCCCCTCGCAGCGAATCGTGACATTTTATGCGTCAAGCTGATGTAAATAAATTCATCATTCCGACAGATAACATATGTGCTTTGCTCAAGGGGAACTGGAAATTCTTAAATCTACCGAGTTAAATATCTCTTTAGCTAGTCTAAATCTGTTTAAAATTATTTCGCCAATGTAGAAAACCATACCACATGAGGGGGAAGAGAATTAGGGAAAGACGCTTAGAGCAATCGAATTTAGATAATTTACTTGATTACGAATTAGGATAATTTTAAACCTGTAAATTATCGTGAGAAAAAAAACTGCGTCCCATGTAATTATCTCATAGATACCAGATACCAGCCAGGATAAATAATTCAACATTGAAATGAAGATTTAGTCTAAGACCAAGACGGCAGCTTCATTTCGGTTTTTGTCATTAGAAGCAATGAGCGAGCTTAAACGGATATGAGATGATGATTTCTCCCATAAGTTGTTCTTTATGTAACTAAGCACTCATATCTTTCTTCTTTCGTCTGGAATAAAAATGCTGTGCATTTACCAGCAATTAAACATGCATTTCATCATGTCATCACTATCATCACAATTCTCAGCATTTTTCTTAGCGCTGAAAGCGCATCCTCATCCTTTCCTCCGCAATTATCTCACACGAGTACAAACAATGGCTCCGTAAATCACCAACATTAAAGCAAATGCTAACTAGCGAGCCGTGCAATGGCTTTTAATGACTGCAATAATAATCCCTCCTTTTGAAACTCTTTTTTGATGGAACATCGTACCTTTTGTGTAGTTTAGAATTAGTTACATGACAAACTGAAATAAAAATGATAAGTTCAAGCTACACAAAAATGACATGAGCCCCAAAATAAGTAAAAGATAATATTGAACTTCTAAATTTTATCTGCTTGTTTAGATAATCTGGCAAGAAAAACTTACAATAAGTCCTTACCTTGCATTAAAAAGGTAAGAACCGAGTCTCATAGTTTAGTTTAGTCCTAAAAAGTCTTTTGAAATGAAAGGGACGATAATCGTTACCTTTTCTTGTTTTGGGTTTACTTTGAAATAAACAGAAAAGCATCTTTATCAGGAAATAAATTATGTTTTAAAAAGATTTTCTCCCTTTTAGAATTAGTTACATGACAAACTGAAATAAAAATGATAAGTTCAAGCAAGACAAAAATGACATAAGCTCCATAGGTATAATATTTATAATATTGAACATCTAAATTTTATCTGCTTGTTTAGATAATCTGGTAAGAAAAGTGTACAATTTCTTACCTTGCATTAAACCGTGTCTCATATTTTAGTTTAGTCCCAAAAAGTCTTTTGAAATGAAAGGGACGATAATTGTTACCTTTTTCTTGTCATGGGTTTACTATGAAATAAACAGAAAAGCATCTTTATCAGGAAATAAATTATGTTTTAAAAAGATTTCCTCCCTTTTCCAGGAATCCGATGTACTTTAAACAATGGAAACACATTTTTAGGTAATTTGTTATGTGTTTTTCAAGAGAACAATTTAACTTGATGGTGGTAATGGTGGCAGCTTCAAATGATTATCATTATCACTTTTGAGCCGACAAAGTCACGAGATAGTAGAATGCCTACGTAAACCAGCACTTAAATATTAAGGGAATCGGTGGAAAATAGGTATTCTTGTTCATTTTTTTAGCAAAATTTACCTAAATTAAACTTGTTTTAAGAAAGACGCATGTTTAAATAGAGTCAACAAAAACTTCGTATTTTTTCACTATTTAAATCTAAGCACTGGCAGAAGTCAAATATTAAGTCTCCAAAAAGTATTTTAATCTCGTATTTCTTCAGAGTATTTGGTTTTGTAAGTATTTCATACAGTTTGCGATATTTGCGCTTAGGTAGGGTCTGAATTCCATCGTCATTGTCTCTAGTTTCTTTAGTCAGATACCTAAAAGAACTTTTCATTTCGGAATATCTTTCCAGAATAAAAAATGAGTCTGATGACGCGATAAAAGGGCTCAAACTCCCCTTACATTTTCATCATGCTTTTTATGGAAATATTATTCAAAATTAAAATTGGAGTGGCGATAATGTGACTATTCTGGGTGACTTGAGTGATGATGAAGCATAGACCATGAAAAAATATCGGATGCAGTTAACGTGATTATGATAATGATTCTGATGACAGGTGTGTGTGATGTAAAAGAATGAAAGAGTCTTTTATATTTTAGAGTGTTCAAAAGCCTCCGAAATAGCATGCAGATAGACACACTTTTCTGAATATGTAAATGCACTTACTTCGAGTCAGAGTCGAAATGGAATTCATTTTATGTTTCTTTAACTTTTCATTATTCCAGAGTGTTCTTCGGAGATGACAGTACGAACGAAGAGCTTGTGTAATTTAAGGAGCCCTTTCCATTCAAAAATCAACTGGAGCCGCTACACTTACAATAAATGACTAGACTAATTCATTGCGGCACGTTGAATCAGAGAAAAGGAATAAAACATGCACGAACACATTTTTATTTCTCGAGGCTTATTAGGTTTCTTAATTTATCGAAAGAGCCTGCCTTGAAAAAAGCCGAAAGTAGGGAAAATCCGGTTATTTTCATAGATAAATTAGATCATTTTTAGGATTTTATTGCACGCATGCTTTTATTTGAATGCCGACGATTCCAGGACTCTGCTTAACCATAGGTAAGCCCGAAATTTTATGATTACTAAAATCGTCAAGTCAAATCCACGAGTTGACCTACAAAATTTCTAAGCAAACTCCGTCGACTGAGATCAGTTTGTTCGACTTTCATTTCTAAGAATTGCAGGCAACGTATTTAGAAACAATGCACAATAGGACCGAATTCTATTCCAATTATTCTCTTCATATTAATTTTTCGACAGACAAAATATCATCCTCATTTTTCTGGATGAATTCATTGAGCTCGTAGTATTCAAAGACTGAAAAGGTTACTGACAAACAAATGACACGGAGCGTTAAATTGTTGACATGAACATTTTCGTGCTAGACTTGTTCTTAATTTACTCTGCTTTTTATTCGGAGTCAGTATTCGGTTCTGTAAGAAGGCAATTACATGATGGTGTACTGTACGAGGACTATGCCACCGATAGTTACAGCGTTGTTTACTCTATTACCAATGGCCAAGGTTGGGATAATCTGGAGACGCTAGCGAAAGATAATTTTCTGACGGGGAAAGCCATGTTTTGCTCAGTTGGTCCTGGAATGTGAGAAAATTAAATGAACCATGAACTGTAAACAATATTTTGGCAATTAACTACCAATGCTGAACTTTTTGATATTTATAGGTGGCTACTTTACCCAGATATTTCCTTTGGATCTTCATCTCGGCAAACCCTTAAATTACTGTACGGGGAGATGTGCGCTCAAGTTGATAACGTTAGTTAATATTAATAAAAATGTAATTTCTACACCAACTGATTACTTATTGAGTGTTAAATGATAATTTCATAGGTAAATTCAATACAACCGCTTGGATCACTGAACTTGAATCCGTTAATTGTATCCAGTGCAGTGGGATTCACAGAAAAGTATTTTGCAACTTTAGGCCATACCGTCCGTAACGAAAGCCAAGCTGCTGGTGTCAAGTCTGCAATCTTTTTGGGTGATGGCAAGTGGACGATTAATGCTGGAGAAGGTAAAAAAGTTTGCGTTTCAACCGTTGGAGCGGACGGAGACGTGTGTTTATTGGACAACATTGAAACTGCATTCGGAGTAGCGGACGCCACGATAGAAATAGGATGTGAAGAAGAGGGCGATATTGATACTTATGGATTGCAATCATGTTACGCTCCCGGTTTCATTGAAATTACCTTCGACGTTGGTTAGAATAGTATATCTGACCTATAATTGAAGGATCAGTTGCAGTTTTAAAATATTTTCATTTGGACAATTGTTTCCATAGATTTTTCCAAAGATGGTATGGGGAAAGTTTGCAGTGGCGATTATGACAGTAGTGACCGCGCCAAAGAGAAGTTTCTAAATGTCATGAATATATGGAAGTACAGAATGGAGGGTCTTGCTCCCAGTTTTAAGCAACCTTATGGAATTACGGAAGTCAAATTGAATATTCTACCTACGATTATGTCCATAGTGGATGCTACATGCGAGAATCTAGATGAAGAGTATTTGAACATATTGCATGAAATATTTGTGCGCTTTCATTTGAAGGAGGGAGAAATATGGAACGATCCTAATACCCCGTTTCCAGGAAACGGTTCAGCACAAGATAGGGTGCTAGATATGTGGTTGGCAGCGGCATCATTTATGGATAGTTGTATGGACGATGTAAGTTCCGTTTTTTAATGAAGTTGATGCTTAACGTGTTTTTTTCACATTTGTTTTAAATTTTAAATATCGTAATTGTCTTTTAACTTACAGGCAGGAAACCCTGCGGTTGTTTTTAACACCGGATGCAATACCTTCAAAGGATCTGTGATAGATAAACCAGGCTATTTGGAAACTCTCGAAGATTTTCTTAACCAGGAATCTTATGATTTCGTTATCGAGCAATTCTATCTAATGTTTAGTTATGCTTCAACCTATTGTTACAATCAAATAGGCACCGTTGACAATACTTGGGGCGAATTTGCCTTTGCTCTTAAAACAAGAATATCTTTATCCTCTTCGTAAGCAATGGTAAGTCACCTTGCAAAATGAACTTTTAGAAACTATTTTAAAAGAAACTATCACATTTTTCTTGTGATTAATTCATTAGGAAAAATCCCGGAAACTGGGTTAGTTATTATCCACTAATGTTCAACGGATTTAATATGGAAAGACAGCGGCAGAGTTTGATGAACTGTTTACAAGCGATGATCTTACAAACTCCATTTTACGATCCACTCGCTAGACCCCCGGAATTTTACCAAGGAGGGAATAGCACCGTCGCTGAAAAGATTGGAAAAGTTGGCGAGGATAAAAAGAAAGAGAAGGACAGGATAAAGAGACAATGGCGACATCAGGAGGTCGAGAGCTTTGAAGACAACAGCATTGCAGAGAAAAGTACCCCAAAATCATCCCCACGACCTGTTACTACCGCTAAACCAAAACCAACCATGCCAACTACAGTAAAGGCTACAACTTCATCAACTACCGTTTCTACAACTACGATTAAAATAACCAACAGTTCTACTACTACTGAAAGTACAACAGCTTCCACCAGTGGAATTCCCGGGGATAAGACCCAACGTCCAGTCACCAAAAAGCCAATAAAGAAAAGACCAGGACAGAAAGGCAAAAAGGGGAAACGAAACAAGAAACATTCTAAACTTTTGCGGAAAAATAAAGCGGGAGCTGTGAAAACGGGCGTGAAGGAATAAATTAAAAATTACAACTAATCAGTCCTATGAACTATGTAATTGAAAATAAATAACCTTTACATTCTAAAAATATTTTGTCATAGTTTAATCTGCTTGACCGAACATAAGATTGTACATTTATGCGTAAGGTAAAGTAAGGTCATCAAATTGCAAATTCAGTTATTNATGCGTAAGGTAAAGTAAGGTCATCAAATTGCAAATTCAGTTATTTTATAACATTTTGATCTACATTTAAAATGCACACGTCTGCACAATGCAGATGAAATTTTCCAAGAAGCGACCCATCCTCAGCTCTAGTTATTCTTAGAACCCGAACAATATACAATGCAAGAGTCCTCTTACTCATTGTTTTAAAACGTAACCAATCATCAAAGTATTAGAGGCTGTATCCGTATTTTAAATTTGCTGGCTGGTATAGTTTAAACCTTCTAAAATAAATTAAATTCAGGAAATATGTGTCATAGATTGCTTTTGTGTTTGTTAGCGGTACTTCCAGGGGGAATCGCTCAATCACCAATTTCGGAAGATGTAGAACAATCAGGTATTGACAATTATATTAACAGGTATCAATGCGGTTCTGATTTTGAATATTATAACAACAGGACAAAACAGTATGGCGAGTAAATGCACCCAATATAGCGCTCCTGATGGAACATATTTAAAGGTGACGCCATCTTCAAAGTATCTCATATTTGCACCCAAGTCAGAGGGGGAGGTTAGTTTCAGTCAGATACAAGCCACGGATATATGTCAAACAATGGACTTAGAATTAGCAGAAGTAAGACACATTTATGACTTGAGAACTCTGGAGGCAAACGTTTACTGTAAGTTAAGAACTGCGTGTAAGACGAATACAATTTCTCAATTTTTAGTCTACGATTGTATAACATGATTCAATTTTGTCTCGTATTAGCTGATGTTTGGACAGGACTAAAGAAGCAAGGTTTAGGCAGATTTCGGAATGTTAATGGAAGATTCATGGAGTTTCAAACGTTCACGGGCAGCGAACCAAATGACTTTGAAGTACTTGTCAAATTGGGTTGTTGCTTTCGTCAAAATTATTAACTATACACAATTTACTATATATTTTTACAGGGTTCAGAAAAATGTGTTTTGCTGAGGGCCAAAGACGGGTATATGGTTATGGAAGATAGAAATTGTAATGAAAGAATTGGCGGAGTGCTTTGTGAGTATCTTTCAGACTCTGCTTGCTTCAAAGAATCTTCAGAAGGTCAAACACTAATAAGTTATTCATTCAAACTAAATCTGAATATTTTTTATCAAGATGTAAAACATACTAAGTAATGCATCTTGCCTGCCTTTGTAGAAGCTGTAGCCATCAAAGGGCCAGATTATGTACCATTAGAGGGAATCGGTTCAAAATATTTCTTAAGCACTGAACAAGTTAATAAATTAACAGTTTCTCTCAAAATGGCATGTTTCTATAAAAGTTCACGATTACCAGAGATCTCTAATACTACTTAATACAGAAATCCTGGCAAGATGCTAGAACCGACTGCTCAAGCTCGGAGCTTGGTTTACAATTGGCTGTCCTTATTAATCCAAGTGACCAGCAAGAATTAATCGAAGGAGTTAAAAGAAAAATAATGGAAAGACGTAAAAAACTACGAAAGAATTAAACAAAAAATGAGAGTTGATTATATTATCTTAAATAGTGGGAGTAAAATGAATAGTTTTTTAAAATTTAGATTTGCACCCTGCAAGTACATTCTGGACTGCCGGAAGATTTTTCAGTTCCAACCCAGGTCCAGATTTTACACTTGCTTTTTACTTAGGCTCTGGCACAAATGATATAATAAATGTACACAATTTTTTGTATAATAAGCAATCGCAAATTACCTTAGTGAATAATCATCATAGGAATGGCTCATAGTTACCATAATTTTGATATAGATGACTGAAGAAAGCATTCAAGTAGATCATAAATGGGCACCTGCTGGTAATGACCTTTTGGAGCCTGCTAACCAAGAAAATACAAGGGGAGAGCAATGTTTGGACATCTCCTTTGAAGAAATAAATCCTGGCGACAAATCCCCAAACTGGAGAGCTTCTACTTGTCTTAAACCGAAATTTTATATCTGTGAAAAAGTAGACAATACAATTTCAAACCAGACAATTGAAGAAATCATTGACGAAGGTAAAACGTTTGAAGCGATCCAAATATCGTTGTTTTTTAATCATGATATTTGTTTTTTTTTTCATTATATTCATTATAGTGCCGGATGGCTCAGACCTTGATACTAACGATACGCAAACAATCGTAACGTGTCCCACGCCAGAACAGCCTCCAATAAGTTTTGAAGTTGACCTTGATGAGCCAGAAACGGAAGAGGATGTGATTAAGTTTATAATTTACAGTGTCGAAAACGACCTAAGAAGTGGCAACAGTCCAATAGAAGTACGCGAAGAAATCAAGTGGAAGGAGGAACTTATCGACATTCTATTTTCTATTGCAAAGAAAGTAATCATTAGTGAATACGTTGATCATGGAATGCTGAATGTTGCAAAGTTTATGAACTTGGTTTATCAAAATGCGGCAAAGTATGAAAATGAAAGTATGAATGCTGAAGTGTGGACGAAAAAGTTTACTTCACATTTCACTAGATGTCTGAATTCCAAAGCGTCACAACTTGAACTTCTAGGGACAGGCTTTGAAGTAATTTGATTATTTTTCTTATTAAGGCACAAAACTTATTTAAGGCACAAAACAGAATATTATGCTGTTTCCTGAACTTAGGTCACCAGCCTTAAAACTGACGACATAGTGGAAGGTATTGTAGTTCCAGAAGATTTTCCTGAATTTAGGTCACCAGCCTTAAAACTGACGACATAGTGGAAGGTATTGTAGTTCCAGAAGAACATGCGGATAAGCTTGAGACCTTGGATGTGGCGATAGACATCCTCTGGTACGTCTTCAGCCTGAGTTTTGCAACGTGTTACAACCTTCCGAAGAAAAATCAACTTGCCTTTGCTTCTGAAGCTCACGTATACTTTGTTAAGGATTTTATTGCTCCAATGAGAAAAAGATGGTGAGATCAGATAAAAATATAATGATGCAATTAAAATTTTTAGAAATATTCAAATCATAAATCTTTATGTTAGGACGATAAATGTGGAACAAGCAGCGAACGGGATTGTAGATAAAGTTGATCACACCTACATATTGGGAGATGTAGATGCGGAAGTAAATTATCGAAATTTGAGATTTGCAGTTGCAGCAGCATACATAAACATGGGCATTGACGAAACTTTACAATTAGTTAGACCTTTGGATATGACCACTGTCTTTACAAATCAGCCTGTACCTTACGAGAATGGAAAAACTGGGCAGTCGTTGTATTAATTCTAGATTAATTTTAGTTGCGAGATAAAATTTAATTTTGTTCTCTACACGCGTTATTCAAAATAAAGCTTATTACGTCACATAATATCAAGGGTTCACAAAAGGTTAACATTCCATTTAATTTGCTACAAAAATGCAGAAGTGAGCGAGCATTTGCCGATATTTGCATTGTTCATGGAATAATTCAATGAACCTCATTTAACCTAAAGCTTACTCAAAACTTCCCATTGTTTTATACCTCATGTTTTTCTTGGAAGCGATTTTACTGTAGCTATTCACTTTTGTGCTCATCTCGGGTCCATCATAATAACTTGGGGCTGCTTAAAATTTGCCCGCATAAATTTTTCTGACATTTTTTTTTGCAAACTAACCTACCATAAATCTCAAAATAATTAATAGGAATAATGAAAAATCTTATCAAATAGCAGAAAATTGCGAAGAGTATATGCAGCTATAATATTTGTTGGGTTAATAGCCCCATCTATCTCGCAAGACGAGGACGTAGAGGGTCTAGGAGGTGAGTTGTCTCTAAAAAAAATTAATGCGTCATTATGTCTAGCTCGATGGAGGTAAACATTTTATAAATTCATAAAGATTTTTTCATTTCCTTTACTTCTAGATGATGAAGACTATTCAATTTGTGATATACCGAATCTGGGTTCAAGGGAACCAAAGAATTTACCGGAAGGATTTTCCAGAATGGGACCTAATTCAAAGTACTTTTTAGTAGAAGGACAAACCATGCAAATTAAGGACGTAGCTCCTTTCTGTGAAGGTTTAGGATTGCAACCTGCAGAAATTCGAAATCAATTGGAGCTAATCGCTATAGAGTCATATTTCCTTGGTAATAACTAATAAGTATAATACCCAGAAAACAATAATAGATTCTTCCAAACACGGTTGATTGAAAATTTTTAATTTTATCTTTCCTCTGATCGCCAAAAAGCGATTGGTGTTGACCAGACGATAGCAGTCAGTCTTGGAATAAATTGATGAGAAAAATGAAGGCGAATTCGTGGAATATGATGGATCTCCAATGAAATTCCACTCCTTTGCTGAGGCGCAGCCAGACAACAAAGTGAAACTTTAAATCTCGCTAAGAAACTGTAAATTACTGTTATAAACTAATTTGAATCCCCTGACATTATTTATTTGATTAAAACTTCAGATGAATGTGGAAAGCTGCGTGGTCCTGACTAACCATCCGGGGGTTAATCGTATGGTATACGTGGATTTACCTTGTGACAGTCAAGTAAAATCTTAAGCACTCCTAATACCAAAGCTGAATATAAAAGTTATGAACCTGTGATATAAAACATTTAGAATCATGCTTATGTTATCTTTAGGTGACACCAATGTGTATGTTCAAGACTTCGGAAAAATGTTTCCTTAGTAGTCCACTGAGTAAGCTCAATCCCACCAGCCGATGCTAAATATATTTCTAAACTTTAATTTAAATTAAACGTTTTGTTTGAATAATACAGCCATGGCTTCAGTACCCGGCGGGTTTTCATACGTTGGGAGCTCACCCCTTCGAGACTACTTTGTTGGGCGTAAACAAGTAATTCCTTTCATATTATTAATTCAATGTCAAATGATGTTAACTTATTCTTAACTAATTATTTCAGGTCCCTAGAGCTCAGGCCAGTGAAGAATGTGGTAAAAGGGGCTACAACTTGGTCGATTTCGATACAGGCCTAGCAAACAATCAGAGGATGTATGAACTCCTGAAAAAATGGCTAAACGTCCATTGTAATTGATAAATACATTTATTAATACCAGTTAAATAATTTTGCGAATTTAGATTATCTTTTAAATATTTTCAATACGCAGCGCTATTCCCACTAAGCGCATTTTGGACAGGAGGAACCATCAGTACGTACACACATCCCGAGTTGATCGAGAACGGCCCTATATATCAGTTTGAAACTTCTGGAAAACCCCTTAATGATCTATCTGACTGGCCAACGTTAACATGGGAGGAAGGTAAGGGCTCACCAGATTAGAATGACAAGACTCCTTCGTTGACACAACTCATTAATGGTATTATTATGATTTCCTAAATAGGAGAACCATTCGACAATTCCGGGATTGGATTAGATGAGTGTGTAACCGTAATTTTACGCGATGACTACAATCCCAACGGGAACCAGTTTACTTTATCTACCATGAACTGTAAAATTCCATTCTACCCTCTATGCTTCAAGGATAAACTAACAATGCCGCCTAGAACAGACCCTCCAGATAGTGAACCAACCACCACACCAGAGCCACGTAACAAATTCTTCCAAATATGTCCGTTTTATTTACTAAATGTTTACCTTACTAACGTCCTTGTTGCCTTTTTATTTAGAGATATCAAAGAAATACTGCCCACTTGACAATATCGCGGTGAATCTAACGATACCTCGTTTAGAATACATTGTGCGCTGGAAATTATCAAAGATATCCCGACTAAGGCAACTTGGTTCTGATGAATTCCGTTTTGAATACCTAAAAGAAAGACTTTGGCTTTCCGACTTTTTGGATATAATAATCCGAACTGGAAGGAAAGCTGGACCAGTTGATTTGGTTCCATACTCATTCGCAAATATTATTCACAACTTGGTGATCTTATACTATAATGCAGTAAACGATGTTATTCTCGAACCCTCTGAACAAGTTCTCATTCAAATCCAAAATGAGACAAAATTTTTCTATAGCTGTATGGAAGTTCTTAAACCTTTAAAATATGAAACCGCTGGAGGCTTGGTTAGTGCATTGAATCAGAAAATTTCTTTTTACAGAAAAAAATACTTTTTTAAAGGAATTTTTAATTACTTGGATCAATTTTAGCCTAAAGTGTTTATGGATGCAAGCATTAGACCGATTCCTGAATCAGTGGAAGCCAAACGGAATGGTGTGCTTATGGATATGGTTCTGGATTCACTCTGGTTCTATTTTGAAACTGCCGTTGGCTCCTGCTATCCCAGGGCTAACCCATCCCGAACTGAATGGCTATATAAAATTCATCACTTATTTGTCAAATACTTTATTAATCCATTCCACGACAGATGGTGGGTAGTACGCAAAGTATTTTTTTCAATGTCTTTGCATTAATTAATTTTGTTTATGCCTTTAGGCTCATGGCTGGAACATCAGATCTGGTCGGTGAATATGGGATTTTTGTCGGAGATATTGATATAAAGTCCACCTTCTACAGCTTGCGAATTAATTCTATCGCAGCGTTCATAAAAAGCTCGATACCAGAGTTGTACTTTCCCAGGCCATTGTACGTACCTTCGGAATATAATATAAGAGAAGTGATTAATGTAAAATTAATTTGAAGTCTATTTAATAAAGCAAAATTACTGTTGGAATTTGTAAATTCTTTAGATTCATTAATGTAGGAAAATTCATTTAGCTTTAAGA
>JAANSQ010000812.1:0-18914 GCA_036850885.1 Lepidocyrtinus dapeste | reverse complement strand
TTTAGCGGTTGTTTACGTCTGCTGCTTATACGACCTGGTTTATCGAAACCATCTTTTAGTGATTCTTTATATTTGTGGATGATATTTATGAAATTCAGGTTAAAAAATGCGGTTTACTTACGGTGAAGCTTATACTCTGTATTGTAATTAATAATTGATATACATAGTAGACACTTAAAAAGAAATATAGTCAGGGTAAACTTTAACACCCTCCCTACCAGAGGGGGGACCCTTCTGTTTTTGGGAGGGTGTTTATCTTAACCCTGACCGCTGGCATCGGCAGAGCTGTTAGTGTGGTAGATAGGTTAATGGTTAACACAAGAACATTTTAATTGGCTTACAAGACATTTAAGACTGATTAAGTTTGTCGTGATTGAATGTAAATTTTATAGGATTGGATGTTTTATATACCAAATGGTATGGCTCTCAATAATTTTGAAATTGTGTCGTTAACTTTTACAATTTCTTTCTTTAACAGATCACAGTGTCGAGCGGTGTTAAGTGGAGGTTCGACCAGAAACTGTGGAAGCTCTGGGTGCCCTTCATTGCCGCCTCACCTTAATTCTAGAGGATTGAGTGCCAGTCATCCTATACCTTTTGCATTTCTTAACCCTAATCCAGTAAATAACCTACAAGGATCTCCTTCAGGAGCTTCAGCCCTCATTCCTAGTGGTCCACCCCTAGGGGACCCAAACACTCCATCTTTACAAATTTGCGACCCTCAACATACAAATACTTGCCCCTCGGTATCAACGCCAGTAAATATTAGCATCTCACCCTTAATTACATCTAGACAATCTCTTCCGTATTACACTCGAGGAGGTCATAAGTTTTTACGTACTCGTGCTAGAAATCGTGGAATGAGCATGGGCCAGAAAGTTTCAGGTTCGATATCATTTTATTAAAATGCCAATTTATTAACAAATTCTTGATCGTGTCATAGGTCAGATTTTCAATCCACGTTTTTAAAATTTTAGTTGGTGGAGGGAAGGCGGTGGGACGGGAGACAACCCCAAGAACTCCTGGACCCCGGGAACTCGCTGAGGAACTTACCCCACCAGCTCGTTTAGATATGTTACTTGATATGCCACCAGTTTCGAAGGAAGTACAGGTAAAAAATGCGTGGAACTCAGAAGATAGGTCACTCAATATTTTTGTGAAGGTACGTGAAAAACTAAATTTTATCATTGGTATGAAATAAGAATTGAGTGATATAAGTATGCTTACATCACTTGATATTGCTCACAGGAGGATGACAAGCTTACATTCCATCGACATCCAGTAGCACAAAGTACTGATTGTATCCGTGGAAAAACAGGCTTCAGCAAAGGACTTCACGTATGGGAAATTCATTGGTCTACAAGACAACGGGGTACTCATGCAGTTGTCGGAGTAGCCACACAGGACGCTCCACTGAACTCAGTTGGATATCAGGTTGGAAAATGGAAAAAAAGAAAGAATTTCATCGATTTAAAATTTTATGTATTTTCTTAGCGAAATGTTAACTTTTGATATATTTTAACAGAGTTTAGTCGGTAGTAACGACCAGTCATGGGGCTGGGACTTAGGACGTAACAAACTTTATCACGATAGCAAAAACGTAGCATCAGGGACAACCTATCCAGCATTATTGAAACCCGATGAGAATTTTGTAGTGCCAGATACCTTCCAAGGTAAATTGATATTTACTTAATCATTTTTAATTAATCTTTTTGTTTATACATAAAAGAAGTGTATTTAAATTTGACAATTTTGGGTACAGTTGTTTTAGATATGGATGAAGGGACACTATCTTTTGTAGTCGACGGCCAGTACTTGGGATTAGCGTTCCGTGGACTGAAGGGAAAGAAGCTTTATCCTATAGTTTCGGCTGTTTGGGGTCATTGTGAGATAACGATGAAGTATATTGGTGGCCTTGACCGTAAGACCAAAAATTCAATTATATAATTAATCGCCTATCATGATATGGAGCAAAATAGTTCATCCATTTATTTTTCTATTATAGCTGAGCCACTTCCACTCATGTTCTTGTGCCGAAGAGTTATACGTCAGTGTATTGGGAAGGAGAGGATTCATCGTATAAATGAACTGAATATTCCTCCAGCGATTAGAGATTATCTGCTTTATAAGTAAGTAAACATTTCATTGCGTATCTATTAATGAAAGGAGAGTTAGTGTTTCCTTAATTAATTGTCTAACAATTTTCACTAACTGATATACTGATTATACTGAATTTCACTAATTTTCAGGGAAAGACGGTAACCTCAAAGCTCACGTGACCAACCCGTCTCTTATTCTTAACAATCAACGTCTAGAAGGGAAATTCCTTTAATTATATATCCTTGCATTTTATTAAAGTGTTAGTGATATCTTCTTGGTTAATGTTTGTGAAAACTCGACTATATATATTCTTCTTACGTAAACGATTTTAGGGTGGCAAAAGAACAGGCTTAAAAAATATTTGTTCTTTGCTCTATAGTTTGTAAGTTTTTACATGTGGTTTACGAACAAAACAAATCATAATGAAAACAAGCCCAGATAGATCTCGATGTAGCTTTCAGTTTAACCACATTTTTATGTCAGAAAATGAACGTAATTGATGGTAGATAGAATTTACCAGAATTGGCTACATGAACATTACCTAAGGTTCATTCATCATCGCTACGTAAATTATTAAGTCTTGTCAAAGTCATCATCACAGTATAAAAACTTGTATCTGGAACTGAGTGCCGACGACGTCCAATCCGATTCAAATTTACTACATGTACAGTACATTAAGCGCGGTCGTGGTGATCAGTGAGATTTCGAAAAGCACGGCAGCTGAGCTAAAGTTTAAAAAAAGAGGGTGGGCCAGTTTTGGTCGATATAATTCGATCTTAGGTTTCGCACTTTCCTTCCTTCCATCTATTATATTAGTATTCTTTAAATCAAATTTTACCAAATACATAATCGTATCGGTGAAAAAGTGGAACCATTAATGTCTCATCATACTGCTAAATTCGTTCATTTTCTGAGGAATATTCAGATAACTACATCGGTATTTAAAAGTCTAAGTATCTGTTATTTTTTTCTTTTGGTAAGACGTTATTGTAATTAATTAATCAATTTATTCCATGTTAAACGTTAACGGATAGAAAAATGATCCCGCTAAAAAAAGGAGAAAAAACGAAGGAATTTCATTTCTGTGTATATTCAATATTACATAATTATTCTCGTGTACTCTCTAAATAAGGCGCACTTAAGTTAGATATTTTTTTGTTTTCTTTGTTGATAATACACTATGCTCATTGATTTGTCAGTTTACAATTTAAATGTTATTGCTACTATTTCTTTTCAAGTTTTTTTTTTACCTTGTTGCTGCTAAACAAAAGCTGGAATATCAGAGCCAGCGCGTGCGGTTCCATTGCTCGCGCCGATCTGTAGATTTTGTATATATTATCTGTAAACAATGTCACACGCAAAACCAGGCATTTTTAAGAAGACCTTCATTATTACTATTGTTTGAGGTTAGGTGCACTAAACGACGAAACTTTTTGAGCACTTTAGGAAAAAAATTAATGATGAGTTGATATATCACATATTTGTAGTCATGTTTCAAGACTGCCGTGTTCATCCAATACGTTTATGCTATGAAAAACTTTCTTGAAAGGAGGTTTAATTTTCGTCTTTTTTGTCGACTTTCCCTTTGTTCGGTTTTGACCCAAGGTACACTTTTTTGACATGTTTTTCTTGAAGCTTCTAGGACGTTGGAAGTGGCCCTGTAAAACACAAAATCTTTGATTCTTTTTTCACTAATATAATTAATGACTACTGTGGATAAAGGTAAATTCAATGCAGCTTGAGCATTCCTTCGTGCAAAATAAATCGAAATGTTATATTGTATTTTATGTTTGACAATAAAAAGCGTCTCTCTCCGATCCCCCCCCCCGTGTCAGTCTTTGGTTTTCATTGTTTTTTGAAATTTAAGAAAAAAGGTTTCTCTATAAATTCTGTCTCGAGTAGCGTTTTGTCCCGAGTGACCGGAACCAGTGAAATTGTACAATATATTTGTGAAGATTTTAACCGGACCTTTTCCTACTTCGAGGTGGTTTAAAAAGCAGTTGCGCACCCTTTCTATTATTTAATGTTTACCTCATCAAAGAAAGAGTCTCAATACAAAAAAAAATATTTTACGTCTTTTGTGACTGGAACTTTTGAATTAAGTGTCAATGTAAAAGCATGAATCGAATCTGACATGTAGTTTGTACAACTGTTTAATATACACATACATCCTACTAAAAAACCTTTAAAAATATTTAGGACACTTATTATTATTAAAAATAGCAACGATTGTAAGTACTTCGTACTATCTTAAAAATATGGTGGTGTTCGGTGTAGGTGTACTCAGAAGGAGAAAAACGCCAAAACTGCTATGTATTGTCGTCTGTAGAATTTATTCATGTAAAGTGGCCATTTACAAAAACATTTGTATATGATGGACTAATGATGATTATTATGACCTCTATCAGAGTAAAAACTTTTTATGAGATAATAAAAATGTATGATTGTGAAAGATAAACCTTTCAATGTTATCTGGAATTTGGAGTGTGTGGAGGAGAGAGGAAGTAACGGACGGCTCGGCTACTTTTAGATTTAAGACTTGACTATAAATCAAATTAAGACCACTTTGTTCTATTCTACTTCTTCCTCATTTTAAAAGACCAATACGACATATAGTAAACAAATTATTTTTGTTTGAATTTTAAAACCAAATAGAATTGCACTTGTGATTTTAAACGATGCTATATCAGGCCCATTAACTAAAACTTAATTCCCACATTGCTTGACTCAGTGCAAATCAACTACCAAATCAGCTAGTAAATACATTTGAGTCATTTTGAGATATTTATAAGGGAATTTGAATATGCACACTTTAGACGCAAAACACAAAGATGAGATTTAAAAACAGAGATTTATTTCCACGTCCTAAATAACGTTTTAAGACAGTGACCCATAGCTGGCTGGAACCATAAGTGGAGAACAAAAACTGGCAATGATTTTAGAATTAAGATTACAATTTATATCAGTAGTTTACGTATCACATGAAAATTGGATCGTTCCGTTATCTTGCATTTCGGTCGCTGACTTGAGAAAAAAGAATGAGCAAGCACCACATAATGCCTTGAGACAATAAAAAATTAAATGAAGACCGATATAGTAATTAAAATACTGCGATAGATTGGATTGTCTTATTACCACTGTACAAACACTGAATAAGTTAAAATAGTTTTTATAGCTAAGCTACAATGACAATTATTTACTGCTCTGACTTATCAACCATACACCATTCTCCATCAGAACTAGATTTATTTGAGGATGAAGAATTCTTCCGTTCTATCGAATCTTTGTTGACATTTTCATCCTCCTCTGGACAAACGTTTTTAGGAGATTCTGATTCGGGAGCGTCCTGTTTCGTTGAGGAAACAGGCGTATTGGCATCATCAGTTCCCCCTTCGGGTTTTGAAGATTGTTCTTTTTTCTTCTTTACTAGCTCCGCAACATATTTAAATCTTGCCATACATTCCTCCTAATTTCAAATACAAAGAATGTACAATGTACCTTGGTGATAGTTGATGTTTTTAAAAAATCCAGGGTACCTTTGATTTTCCCGGAACCATTGCAGCTATTTTATCCCACCGCTCTATAGCCCCTTTGGGATAAACGATTAGAGCCTTTTCCAAATATTTTTGCTCCTCCACGGTCCAGTTAATTATATTATCGGCGTCACCAGCAGCAGCAATAGCATCTGCCTTTCCACCTTTAGTTTTTACTTTCACTTTGGCTTGAGGTACGGCTTCTTCTTCTTCTTGGCGTTTCGTCAGTTTTTCCATGATCTAAATTTAAAACCAATCAGTTGTAGTAAAAATTCTTTAAATGTCTTGTGCATTGAATGTGGTCAAATGTAGTGATCATTTAATTTTATACCTTTTTCGCCATAAAAGTGACCTCTGGAACAGGTCTACGCAAAGCATCAGAAATTTTCTCCCATCTTTCAGGTGTTCCACCAGGAAATTTCGAACACAGCTTCGCCAATTCCCCTAAATCTTCATCGGTCCAAAGGCCTCCACTCACGTACGTAGGTCTGACTGGCTTCATACGGGGCTCATTCTCAGTGTCTTGCTCATCTTCATTGTCTTCACCCTCCACATATTCTTTTTCGGGAATTTTAAATGTTTTTCTTTTTCTAGGTTTTTTTGGTTCTTCGGCCATTTTTTTCTGTATTTCTTGTTCTTCTAAGAGACGGGCTTGCTCTCGAGCTTCCTCTTCTTTCTGTTCTTTCATGAATCGGTAGTGGGCAAGGAGGTCACCAGGAAAATTAAAAATTAGGTACTTCAATCCCCTGCACAATTGAAATGGTGCGATATCTAAAAGACTATATGATATTTTTTCGCATAAATTATATCCTGAGTATTCAGTTTTAAGTAAATTATGAATTAAATAATAAGCAATTTTTTGAATTTAATGCGAACCTTGGTTTTTTTAAGAATTGCTCAATTTCAGCTTCTAATGATTCACTAAAGATTTGGCCATCTTTTTGGGCTTTCCGAGAACGTTGCTTCTGCCTTAATTTAATATCCTTAATTTCTTGCTGAAATAAGTTAACGAAAATGATCCAGAAAAGAACTTGATAAAAAATAAGTTAATTTGGGTAATTTCATGGGCTTGGCTTACCATATTTAGCTTTTTCTCAAAGTAAGAAGCCCAACCAGCCAGGTACTGACCAACTGAAATAATTCCTAATAAAATGAGTGAAACTTGCCAAATAGCAAGTTTTCTAGCGCGTCTAAAATAAAATATGGGTTGTCTCCAATTTGGAAGTCCATTGATAAGTACATCATCATAAGATTTTCGCATCTTATCGTCCTTCAAAACTTCATAAATTCCTACAAGCTGCAAAAGATAACTAAAATGAATACTTTTTGATTTGCTTTGCATTTCATTTCTTTAAAACAGAAACCTTACTTGTCGAAATTTTTCGCTAGCGTCTGGAGCTGGATTCTTATCAGGATGTAGCTTCACAGACAGTTTTCTGTAAGCCTGCTTAATATCTCTCGAGGTAGCGTCCTGTAGATATATGATGTTAAAAAAGTCACATTAGGTTAACTACACATCAGATATAGTTGAATTTAATTTCTAGATTTTTGTAAATTTTATGCACACCTGTGGAACTCCAAGAACTTCATAAAAATTTTTGTTGATCTCCTCCACAAGGTCAAACATTTCAAACTCCGCATTGTCCCACGCAAAGGTGCCTTTTACAGGCCCATTTTTTAAAAAGCTTGATATAAACAAAAGCGTGAAAATGAAATTGGCCATTGCTTTACACACTGAAATTTCCATCTTCAAAAAAGGTTAATCAGTGATTAAAAATCACTGTGTGATCCAGCCAGATGAAAAATTGTGGGAGGCAGAAAAGATACATAGAGAAACAAACAAACCAGCAGCATTTGCTTGATAAGAGCACTTTGCATCGAATCAGTTGCTTATCGATACAATTATACAAAGACAATAACTATCATGTCCACAATGGTCTCCGTTCATTTTTATTTAATTACCCTGATTGTACATACAATACAATAAACCATATATTGAATATCGTATAGTACACCACATGTGAACGATAAGATAAGAGTAAGTGTTTGTTCTAATTGCACTTTGCACTTAATTAGAATTTAACTTAGCTCTTCCTCATTGTTCACAGCCTGGTTCTAAAATGATTAAGACAAACACCCAGGCAGAAGCAAACTCAGGCCAGACCAGACTTCATATGATTTTTGATACATAGTATTTGCTTGCACCTGATCTCTCATTTCTCAATTAAAGTAGAAGAGAAATTCTGTAAGTTGAGCATAGACATCTCATTGAGTCTCATTGTAGCGAGCGAAAATTGAAGCAGCGTTCAAAAACAACATAAAAATCCACACATTTCTCAGTGTAGTTATGATAATACAGTGCGCGTGAGTAGTATTAGTTTTATATTGTGATTGTGATACTGTTCCAGCACGTAAGTTAAATTAATTAAAAACATGAAGATCTTTGTTTTTTAAGTTAACAGTAATGCTAATTTCAGTGAAACCACAATTATTTAGTTAATATATTAGCAAGGTTGTATATTCGTTTTCTTTCAGGGATTAGAACTGGTGACTTAAATTCTGTCTACTTGAGGTACTGATTCCTTAAAATATTAACTAGATCTGACCAGCCGGATTAGGCAACCTCAAGAATGGCGGAGGACGATTATGAACCTGATGAGTAAGTATAATTTTCGAGTTGCTCGCGTTAAACTCACTTCTTCAAAATAACGTTTGAAATAACTACTTGTAAATTTAGTGTCGGAGGAGATATGGGAGGAGACGACTACGATGACCTGGTTGATGACCCAGAGCCTATGGATGACATTGATCCCAATGAGGTACGTTTTGTATATTTTTGCCTGATTGATGCCTTTTTATGTTATTTTATATTGACAGTAAAATAAAGTTAGGTTTTATTAAAGTGAAACCTTTGTAATACTATTCTGTAATCTGTACTGTGTCATTTTATGTCTTATTTAGGACGGTGAGAACATAGATTTACTGAATGCAGGAGAAGGAGGTGGTGGTGCAGGTGGAGTCGGCGGTGCCCCTGCTGGAAAACGAATCACAACTCCTTATATGACTAAATATGAACGGGCGCGGGTGCTTGGGACTAGAGCGCTGCAGATTGCCATGTGCGCGCCAGTGATGGTCGAATTAGAAGGAGAAACAGATCCTCTTCAAATAGCAATGAAAGAGTTGAAATTACGCAAAATTCCAATTATTATTAGGCGATACCTACCTGACGGGAGCTACGAGGATTGGGCTATTGATGAGCTCATTATTTCAGACAACTAAAAAATATTTTTTATTTAAAATTATTATGTTTTTGATTATGAATGATTACCCAGAAAACTTTAAGATTAAGATTGTTTGAGGGGCAAATTTTTCTACGCATTTCTTCATGTTTTTTCCCCATGAATAAATATTTTGATACTATTTCGTAAGCTCAAATTTTTTCAACGTTTTATATTTTTTATTTAGCAAATTATCATACAGCAAAAAACATGTACACACTAGTAGAATACACTCTGTATTTAACATCACCAATTAAAAAAAATGATCTTCTCTGTAGTACTTCGGCTATAACTGTATAACCCATCAAAGAATCGCCGTTTGAAATTTACATGATTAAAATAAGAAGCCAGAGAATACTCGAACGAATCCCACTTTAATTTTATCAAGTTAAATGTGAAAGTTAAATAAAAAATAGCTAAGTATGATACTAAAACTACACAGAAAGTCAGTAATTAATCGAAATGGACACATCAATTGATATCGTAAGAAATACAAATTCATCAGACCCCAAAAGAACGAGGTCAAAGTAAACCGCATCTTCAAGGTACGTGCAAGGCAAGGCATCCCAATAGCATTACGTGTAGTATAAATGAAACATCTTTAGAAATATTCTCTATTCAAGTATCTTTACAATAAGTTATAAATTAGGAGAGTTGAGGTAAATGTAAGCTAGTCGAAGAAAGTTCGCTTCTGGGATCGAGTTTTGATAACGTCTTTAGGAGAATCATCCGAGAAATAAATTTTCTTCCCAGTACTTTTGATACGATCTACGTTGCTCAGCGAGGCTGGAGCTAGTGGGGTGTAAGGCGATTTGTGTGTTTTACCCTTAGCCCTGGAGTAACTTCCACCAGAGGCAAATACCTTGCCATCCTCACTTGACCTGTAAGCAAACCTTCTCCAAAACTCACCCGGGATAGTAAGCAGTGTTTCCAAGACCATTTGCTGCTTTTTTGTTTCCTTAAGCATGGTTGCAGCATCCAGGTCGTTTTCTGAATATCCAACGATTGTAGGTCCAAATACTTTGGACAAATTTCCAATCGGCATCTTTACATCTGGACTCTCGGCAATCCTTAAAAAAATTACAGAAGTTAAGTCATGGTTGTTAAAATTACTTTAATCTAACCACTAGCAAATGATACAATAAGAATATACTCACCTTTGTAAATGAAGTATCATAAATGCCAGAGTATCCTGATTGGGCAAAGTAAGATCCTGCATAATCCTCTCGATCTCTGCCTGGCGCTTGATAGGATCCAATAATTCAGCAGCAAGTGCGAAATCGCGCCAGAACCATCGTCCAACAAGGGGCTCTTGAAGTGAGCGCAGAAAATCTTTTACACATCCACAAATGACATGCACATCATAACGGGCAAGATTTGGGACGCCCTTTCCTCGCAAAAACTTTTCCTTCAAATCCTTCACTTCGCGCTCTGGTCCGGGGATTCGGTAAAGTCCAACTGTATCCAGGCCTCTGACCTCAATCTCGTTGATGCAATGCTGGATCAATGCAGGAACCATTGGATGGTGTGCAGGAACATAGTCTGCGATAGTTCCCTACAGTTTCGTGGAATAATAATAAGCAGTGATAAAAAATTTTCTCCGAAAAAATGCGATTTACATATGTGGAAGTATTAGGAGTTCATTCATACCATTTGATTTTTGTTACTGGGCGTTCCAGTAGAAACACATGGGATAGGAACCTTCTCCTTGCACTCTGGATGACAGGTAGCCTTGCAATCTCTGCATTTCAAAGCGATCTTAGAAAATCTGATTCTCTTCCCACAAGGTTCGCAAGTTTCAGGTTTGAGGACAGTTTTCTGGCAAAATGCATGCGGACGTGTAGCCATTGCTCCACCAGAACTTAAAGTTCTTCCGAACCGAGGAGACTGGTTTGAGGGTCCTGGCATTTGGCTAGCAATTTTTTGGTTTTCTATCAGGACAGCCGGCGAAGACTTTTGCTTGTTATTCAAGTCCATCCAACCACCGATTTCTGATTCGGACTCTAAAATATCGCCAAATTAGTATATTATTTATCAACATCTTGTCTACACTTGTTTTTTAACCGTCATACACAAGTAGACATAATGTTCTACGAACCGCTTGCTGGCAATGGAGGTGCAGATGGCTTGTAATGCGGAGATTTGCGTCCACTTTGTGGATGATATGTTTCAAGGCTTGCAACAGCTTTTATCGGTCCATCTTTAGGGAATGAGACGACAGTTTTGGCGATCAACTGCTCTGCCGTGTTCACCTCAAAGGTTTGTTTCTATGAAAAGAATATTAAATAAAAAAAATATTTCCGGATGGTGAGTGAGTAGTAAACAGCCATATCCTATGCTGCTGTGGCTGTAACTATCTATGTACCATTAAAAATGATTATGTATATTAAATTAAATTGAACTTACAGAACCACCCGATTGACGACTGCGTTTAGGTGGCACATCCTCTTGCGTTATTGATGGTCGTTTAGGTCGGTGCCTTCTGTTTCTGGCTACAGATACGTCCAAATCATCCTCCGATTGTGTCATACTAAGATCTAAACATCCATGTAAAAGACCCTTTCATTATTTGCTCAATGGAAGGATGATTAAAAGACTCTCATATTAAAACAAGCAGAAGCTAATAGATATTTACCAGTCGAACCAGCTTCAGAAATAGTATCAAGAACATTTCCCGGCGATTTTAGTACAGATACTCCGGTACGATCTCCAGTCTCAAGCACTCCAAGTATGTTGTGTAGTCGTTCTTTGAACTCGTTATTCATTTTGGAATCTCTTAAATACGCCTTGATCAATGCTCTAGCAGAATTATTTCGAACTGCAATGCGATCCTTGTCCAACTCGGTCTTGTTTATCATCTCCATTTTCCCCTCAAGGTGTTTTCTTATTTCTTGGATTTTCTTCTCCAAGCGAGATATTTCCGCGCTGGAATTTTCAACCTCCCGTTGCAATCGTTTGCATTCTTCCTCAGCATTGTTCCACTTTCTTCGGCACTCTTCCTGATTAACCACGAATTCCAAGAACTCTGCAACAAAAAAATCATGTCTACCTTCAACTTGAAGCGAAATAATTTGAGGAAAAAATGACTAATCTTTCTAATTTTACCAGGTGAGGAATCATATGTACTGTATTGGTCATAATGTCTCATTAAATCGTCGAACACCAAAGACAAGGGGGCGAGGTTGGTCATTGCTACAGATGTAGAGGCCATTTTTCATCACGTAATCGTGAAGTCTAGTCAAATGGAATTGATATCAGGTCCAGGTTCCTCTCCTAGGAATAAATTAGGGTGACAGCTCTATTTCAGCAAGAAAAAAAACGTTTAAATTAATATAATATGATCTTTAAAATATGTCGACAGAATCAGTAGTGATATTTTATAACACCATAAACGAAAATTACACGTGAAAAAGAAAATAACTTACAAAATTTAAGTGAATGAGAATTTTGTAATCCAATTTTCGGCGCAACGAAGTTTCAGTTTTATAGCTCAGCTTGCTTAAAACTCCTTATCACAGAAACAACTAATGGCAAAATAAAGAATGGGTGCAAAAGTTTCAATCAAATTTATTTTTAGCTAGTTAGGCCAGTTAGGGATTATATTGAACACGGTTCCGTACGATTCAGTAAGTCTCCCTCCTTTCACTAAAATTTGCTCTGAAAATTCTGTCAACCGACAACAATTTTGTTGCTTGCACGACAAACAAAACAACAAAGTAAATACACATACACAAACAGCACTGCTTTCGTGCTTCCTAGCCTTCTTCGTTCTTCCACTGTGGAAGTTCCACACTCACTACTCACTCAATGTCTGGCCGGCCCTGGCCAACGCAACAAGGAAAGTCCTTCCTTACCTACTTATGCTTTACTGCTTCACCCCGCTTGTAGAGCACAGAAATATATCTTTACAGTTTACTTACACCAGTTACCAATTTACCTACAACAATACACATAAGGAATAAAGCTCTTAAAGACGTAGCTTTGCAATTCGCAAAGATGTGAAAGAGTTACATTGAACCGTTACAATGTCTAAACTGAATCATAGGGTTAGCTTAATTCATGGAGGTAAAGAATTCCGGTGAAAAACGACCACAGGAGCACAATATTGTACGTGCAAAAGGTTTACAGTTGAAGTAGCCTAATGAATAGACAAACCCACAAACCTCATTTTTAACAGACAATGTAGCATGTATGAAGGATAAGTATATTTTTTATACTAACAAATATATTGATTTGATGCTTCCTACATGTTACGGTTGACATTGACAAGAGGGAATGCAACTAATGCACGAATGAGACGTTCTGACTATAGGTCAGTATGTCAACAAAGGAGAAGGGAATTCATCTATCGTACTTAACTAATAGAGCAGCATGCAGACGAAGCAAATTTACGAATGTTTTTGACAGAACTCAGCTAGGGTTAGTGCAATTTCCATTTGTTAAAATGAAAACATTTATCAGCCCCTCCTCAGGGATTTGATCCTACGATGTCAATAGTTGCATGTTTTGTAATAAGGAGGTGAAGAACTCAAGTCATAGATTGTCATAAAAAATCGTTCACCCTTGACCTTATGCGTTGACCGATATGACCCAAAAACTATACAGGTCGTTTTCGGGACCCCTATTATGCATGTACCAAATTTGAAATCAATCGATCCACGCGTTTGAGAGCTATAGCGCGAACAGACGGACGGACAGATCAAAAACAATACTTAGTTTCGCAAGCCTAGCTACGTAATAATAGCATGCTGCATCATCAACATCTCATTCTCATATCTGCCTGCATGCATATTACCGTCTTTCTTCTTGATCAAACGTTCAAAGTGAACTGGGCGATTGTTGGTTTGCTTGGATTAGGAACAGAGACCAATAACTACGAGCCTGGAATAAAAAATTAAAACTATCAATATTTAAATACTTTGCTTTTGTCCCAGGAATAATATACATACGAACACTTAGTAGTATCCATTTAAATTCCTAAGATCATTCATCAGAATATTTATAATTAAATTGCAAAATTATGATTATGATGATATACATAATAAAATGTATAATTCATAAATACATGAAATGAGCATAACTTGACAATTTGACATGAAGCACTGTCTTTCCCTCATGTTTTACTAATTTACATAATGCACGCATTGTTAAATCACAGCTAATTATTGAAATCAAACATCATTTAGCATTTAACAGTCAGCCAGCACTAGCGAACATTACGAAGAACATTTAATTGTTTTATGGTTCATTTTTCAAAGAAGTTCAAGTTCTGCTCTTGTCTTATGGGCAGCGAGTAGTATGTGANGTACTACCCGACTACGTAAGTATTTACGTACTATATGGAGTAAAGTTGTATTTGCATTGCTTCTTGTGTCTCATGATACACAGCTGACTGTCATACATACCTGCTACGCAATCAAAGAAAAAGCGGAATACACAAGAAAATCGTAAATTGATCAATTCGATATTCGATTCAATACATGTCCACGAATAAACTAATATGTATTCCCATTGAAATTGAAAATAGAGTAAAAAATTGAACTGCAATGAGAAAATGTTCAAGTGTAAGTTAATTCCTTGATTGAACTTTATTTACATAATTTTTTCCTGGTTTTGGTTTTTCCGTTCATGTGATTTCGATTGCTTGATTTTGAGTGTTTTGTGTCATGTCATTCTCATCCTACAATGAAGAAAGTTACCTACCACTATTTGGCCCACGCTTGTTCTCTTTATTTTTGTTATGGAAAGATGGAAATAAATGAACTTTTTCACTTCTAGTTGTTAAATTATAACAATTAAGTTCATTTATAAACTGTAATTCTACCAACACTGACACAGTCAGACTGCCTCTCCAGATTTTCAAATTTCTCACTAACATGGCTAATTTGTCTATTTTCATTGACTCACCATCATTTCCACGGCCACTTGATACTTGATTTCACCTTTTTTGTTGTTTGTTACGTATTCACCTAAAAAATATCTACCATTCGTGTTTAGGGTAAAAGTATTGTTGCAGTTACGAACTGAGTAGGAACGTATTTTTAATCTTTTAGAGGTTTAGGGTAGACTACCGGATCGAGTAAATTCCTTACATAGCCAGGCCAGTCGGATCTTAACTAGGTTGGTGGAGCACTTCTTGCGCTTTAATTTTGTTAGCCAGGAAGAATAAATCAGAAATACTTCGTACGAGCCAGCTATTTGTTAGTTGCGTCCGATTAATTCCAATTGTCAAGTAAGTTTTATGGTGAAACAATCATTTTAGTTTAAACTGTTCATTCAATTTTTAATGATAATAATTATCTAGCTCAATCGATTTTTTTATAGATTTTAGCAAGTTCGGAAATGTCTCTTAGGCCGAAACAGGTCAACTTTAACGAGACTTGGGGCGTACTTAGACAAACCATCGAAGGGGTTGTCACGCTATCAAAAGTTGCTCGAGTGGAATGGAATGACAGATTCACGTAAGTTATTAGGGTTGGCGGTTTTAATATGTATGTTAATGGAGTGTCATTAATCAAATAAAGCACAAAAAAACTGTTTACGAAATATTTTAGTGACGTATACACTTTATGTGTTGCTCACCCTGAACCATACACCTCTCAGCTTTATTCGGAGACTCAGACATTTCTCCGAAATCATGTCCAGGCTTTGCGAACGGAAATCGAGAAATACGAGACTAATTCTAGTTTGTTGAAAGTTTACTACGACATGTGGAACAAGTATAGCCAGGGAGTTGAATACCTAAACAAACTTTACTCGTAAGTCAAATAGTGATATCATCAACTTCAATTCGGACATATAATTTTTTTTAACGTACGTTCGTTTTTGTAATGCATTGTTTCTCTTTGAATTTTCCTAGATACTTAAACCAACAACATGTCAAAAAGAGCAAACTTTCTGAAGCCGACATTACTTATGGAGGTGTGTCGGATATGCCAGGGCACATGATTGAAATCGGAGAACTTGGTAAGTTATGTACTGTAAATCATTCAGTTTGGAAAAATTTGGAGAAGTCCATTGATATCACACTTTCTCTAATTCCACCTGAATGTGTAATGAATGCTACTGGAGATATGGAATTACAATGGGTTTGTATTAATTACAGTTGATGTTGATTATGTTATTCATAATGTTGAAACCCTTGTTTAACAGGATTGGAAATTTGGAGACAGGATATGCTGGAGAAAATACAAGATACGCTAATCGAACTTGTGCTAGAAGCTATCCGCAGTGATCGACGAGGAGATACAATGGTCTCAACTACAATTGTTAACGGAGTCGTTCACTCTTTCGTGGCGGTCGAAGATCCTAAGCACAGGGTTCCTGGTGATCCATCTACTCATTTGACTGTGAGAGCTGCTTTAAATTAGTGGTTAAATTTCTTGTAGTCAAACCTTTTCGGCTTCCTTCCGGTCTTTCACAAACTGAATGATATTTTTTGTAGTTTTATGAAAAGGCTTTTGAAGCACCGTTTTTACAAGACACTGGTCGGTACTATCAACAAGAGGCTAGTAAGTTAATCTCATCATATTCTGTATCGGAATACATGGAAAAAGTCATTCAGAAGCTGAACGAGGAAGACATGCGAGCTCGACGCTATCTTCATGCTAGGTGAACAAAGTCTGCTGATAAGCCTTTTTTACTGAACGCGCAAGTAAGCATTTAACATTTAAACTTTTGTGTTTATTCCAATGTAATTTTCAGCTCTTACAGCAAATTAAGCTCTGAATGTCATCGGCGCTTGGTCTCTGATCATTTGGCTGCTTTGCACGGAGAATGTCGTAGCATGGTTGAAAGCGACAAACGCCAGGACTTGACTAACATGTATGGCTTACTCAAGCCACTATCAAGTGGACTCAACGTTTTAGCGGACACGCTAGAAGCGCACATTAAAAAGGAAGGACTAGAAGCTGTAGGCTGCCTGAAACAGGAGACTGCCCACTTGGATTTTGTTGAAAGTATCATTGTGCTATATAAGAAATACAAAGAAATCGTGAACACCGTCTTCAAATCGGATCAAATGTTTATAAGCTCCCTTGATAAAGCATGCACAGCTGTTATCAATTTTAAACCCAGTACGAAAAATCCATGTAGATCTCCAGAATTGGTAAGGATTACTTAATTTTTGGGGCATAACTGTACCATATTTGGCATTTGATTTTTAGTATAGTTGTTCATCAATGCGTTATTGAACGAAAGTCTCTTAATTTCAGTTGGCAAAATATTGTGATGCACTGCTGAAAAAGTCTACCAAGGGCTACTCGGAGACTGAAGTTGATGAAAAGCTAAGTCAATCTATAATTATATTTCGCTACATCGATGACAAAGACGTCTTTCAAAAGTTCTACTCGCGAAATCTGGCAAAACGGCTGATCAACCATTTGAGCCATTCTATGGATGCTGAAGAAGGAATGATTAACCGATTGAAAGTAATATTGTGTTCTTATTTGTTTAAACTAAAGTTCTTTAAGGTAAACATGAAGTGTATTTCAGTTATTATTCTAAATTACAAATTACTTTATTTTTTATTTTTTAGCAAGCTTGTGGTTACGAGTTCACAAACAAGCTTCATCGAATGTTCACTGATGTTTCTGTGTCATCTGATTTGAACAACAAGTTTAACGACTACCTTAACAATGAGGGGGTCAAACTACCAATCAGTTTTTCCATCATGGTTCTACAGGTAAAGGTTTTATAAGGATTTTAGTTCTCGTCCGACTGTTCTGATAATAATGGAATTTTTGGTCTGGAATAAAATAATAAATACATATACAACGGACTCCCATTCATAGGCAGGTGCTTGGCCACTTCAACAAAACCCGTCGCCTTTTGCGATACCATCAGTACTAGAGAGCTCAGTTCAAAAGGTAAAGTCATAAGCAGTCTGTTAACTATCTTAGTTTTCTGTTGATGCTTTATAAGAACTCAAAAGCATTTGCAATTTGATTAATTATTTAAATTGAATTATGTTCATCCAGTTTGAAAGTTTCTACGGTCGTCAATTCAATGGTCGGAAGCTAACTTGGTTGCATCATCTATCGAGTTGTGACGTAAAACTTTCCTACACGAAGAAGCCGTACTTCATCATAATGCAGACATTTCAGATTGCGTTATTAATTTCGTTTGAATCATCAGACTCAATGACATACAAGGATATTAGAGAAGCCACGAGGCTTACAGACGATCAATTCTCGCGTCATCTGCAAAGCTTAATTGAGTGCAAGCTATTGCAATGTGATGACAAGGTATATAACATGTACTAATTTAACTAACTACGGAGACTGGATGATGATTTTTTGAAAGGAACTAAAAATTTGCGGTACTTTCTTGTAGGAATTTACTGAGGACAGCGTCATAAAACTAAACAAATCATATTCGAACAAACGCGCAAAGTTCAGGATTTCTGGTGCCGTGCAAAAAGAAACTCCTCAGGAGGTGGAGCAAACTCATGTTTCGGTTGAAGAGGACAGGAAGATATTCATACAGGCTGCCATTGTTCGGATTATGAAGTCGCGCAAAGTCATCAAGCACAATGTGCTCATTCAGGAGGTAAGGAAGAATGTGGAATCTTTTTTACATGTACGTAAATACGCAAAATCACAAAATTTGTTGTGGGATAATTATTTCAATTATTTTATTTTCTTGAAAAGGTGCTTCAACTGTCCAACGGGCGGTTTTCTCCGACTATTAGCGTGATTAAGAAATGCATCGAGACGTTAATAGAAAGAGCTTACCTGGAAAGAACTCCGAACTCTGCGGACGAGTATAGTTATGTTGCATAAAATATTATTTAACCAAATCATTATCTTCCTTGCTTTGGTACGTGCTTGTAATTTAAAACTTTTACTTCTTAATAATCACACAATTATATTTACTAGAATGCAAGTTACATTTGCATAAACTTAAAAATTATCGATATTATCTTTGCTGTAATAATTGATGGTATAAGCTTTTCATGTACACCGTTAAGTCAGAAGTTACGGTTGTTTGGTTAAGGTATGAC
>JAANSQ010000811.1:0-18935 GCA_036850885.1 Lepidocyrtinus dapeste | reverse complement strand
GTATGTGACTTCCGTACGCAATACAAGTAAATCTAAAGAGACATCAAATGCGTTTCTCTTTTTGTTTCAGAAGAACAAGCCAAAATAATATATTGCGGTTGGTTGGCGTTAGCTAACAAGCAGAAAAATTGCTTCTTTTGTTCTTTTCTCTCGTGTAGTTTGCCAATCCCATTCTTGGAGTGTTCCTAAATCTACAGAGCTTTTTACTCTTGAGTTACACAAGAGTAGGGTGATTCAACCATTCATTCATGCATTCAACCAAGTGAGTGTGCTTATGGAACTCCTTCTTTTTCCTATTCTCTCAACCTTTTTTTATTAAATCGAGACAAACTTGCTCAAAGAAAGGTATAAAGTTTCTAAATAAAACAAACTTCAACAGAATAGCACACAAGCACAATATCATAGCAGTACAAACACAACCGTTGGAAAACCTACTGACCAACATACCACAATGATTCTCCACTCAAAAATTACCCCCATTATCATTTACCCAAATGGATGTTGTAACAATTCTCCATCATCATCATCCTGGTTTCAAGTCCATATAAGGCGACTCCTTCTTCTTCGTTGCATCCTCCATATATTTACGGAGGAAGGATTGATTGCCAGCACATTGCTTAAATCATGGTTTGGACAACTTATTTAGAGGATAATACAGTTTCCTCCATTGAATAAGTTAAACCTTAAAATTTACATTCAAACCTACATTTTAGGTAAGAATGACCAATTCGCTATTGTCATTCATATCAAGTTTCCACGTTTCCCTCCCAATTTTCAATTCAAAGGGCGTACTTTCTCTAAGACTTTCCTTTCAGATGAGTTGTTTACTTTGTACTGTGCAGTGATATTGCAATTTACAAAGATACAAATGTGCCTAAGAATGCCTTCATTACCCTACCTTGTCCCTTACAAAACCAGGACAAGTGAGCTCAACTCTAAAATGGATAGTGATTTGGTTAACGCTCCGTAGGCCTCGGAATAACTACTTGAAATCGAAAGTATGTATGTGCATTCTCAGTTTTGAGGACTTGCTAAAATTTTGCTGATATTGAGAAAGACTACGTGAGTTTTAAATTGAGTGAGAGAAAGCCTGCGTTTTTCTAAAGGGCGAAAGAATGGCGACGCAAGGGCTTTAAAAAATATTCTGGCGTGACTTGTATGGTGATATTTTAAAAACGTTTTAAATTTGTATGCGAAGAAAGGGAGTTCTAGCCATTGTCACAACTTTCTCTGTGGTAAAAGCTTTTTCCAGGATAAGTATGCAAGGAAAGAAAAAAATAGTAATTCGGAAGGGGTAGATATGGGATATCTCGTTTCGTTTAACTCTAAAAAGTTCTATTGGAGGGGCGCACTGCTGGTTCTGATACAATGATGCTGAAGTGATTTTGATAGCATTTGGACCTTTCTGAATGACTCTTTTTCTAGAAATTTTTCTTGGTTCGAGCACTCTTTCACGTATATAAAAACCCTTTTGTATACCCAAGGGTCTCTCCAGATGTAATCTAGAGTGATATATGCATAAAAAATAGGGAAATATTTTTTCTCTAGTTTTTCTAAAGAGAAACATTATTTGTCCTTTCGCTGACAATAGTATTGGTCTTGTGGCAGAAGCGATATGTCACTATGAGCTTACAAGATCGAAGAATAACAATGTATAATGACTTGACGGAAGTAGTGCATATCTTGGAATGCATGCCAAGCCCTCCTAAAAAACTAATAAATATCCAAGGTTGTAAACTTAATAATATGTCGTGTGAAGCACCAAAGTGGATATTTGTTCGGAAGTAAATTTGTCTGATTGATAAATGGATCTGTATTTTTTCCTTTTTTTTTCTTATAGGACCAGTGATCGAAGTGCAAGCTGTGGCCCACAAAAAAGCCATCCTTCCATGCGATATGAATGCACCGATAAGCTCGGATGATGCTATACTCGTCCTATGGTACAAAGACCTCGGAGATATGCCAATATATAGGTAAGTCAAGAGAGATTTATTAAGGTTTCTTTGTAATCCAGCTCTCCTGAAATTAGGACTCGTTAAGTATTGGAGGCTATAAACTTGGATTAGAAAGGATCGACGCTGGGTCTATAGCTTAAGATTAGGTGAAAGAAGGATTAAATGCGTTTTATCTCGGGTTTATCCATCTTATTTATAAATTTATACTTAGGTTAACCTTTAAGCAATCTCTGGTTGCAAAAATAATGGAATGCAAATGAAAGGATATTCACGCCCCGTGGGTTCTGATTGAATGCACGAAAATGTACTAATCATAATGCAATATTGGTCTCCTAATAATAGATTTAAGTCCCAAACGGACTTGGCCCAGCTGCTTTCAAGCAATGATATATTTGAACCAGCAATTTTTAGTAGACATAAAGCATCGTAGTTATTACTTTAAATTTTCCGAAATTACTTTCTTATACTTTCTTCTTTGCATTCCGAAACTTTGTATTTTGCCAAAAAATTAAATTCGTTCATTTCAAGCGATTCCTTAAGAAGAGCTGGTCTTCGGAAGAAGGGGGAAGGAAGGCCAAAAAAGTCAACCAAGATGAACTCGTACTGAGAGAGCACGCATCTTCCTGGAACAGACTTACATAGTATTTTGTACCCATATAGTTCTAGCACACAAACCTTTTTTTCTAGTTTGTGTGTCATGATGAAGAGAGCGAAACGTCTCTGAACATAGACACATGGACCGTGAATTCTTTGGTGCCGTATTTTATCACTTTCCCTACAATTTAATGCGTTGTAGAGTGTAAGTGAGCTGTGGCACATGTGTCCTAGTCTTTCATTGTAAATTTAATGGCACACATTTAGTGCCTCACTTGCTAATACCATCTAAAGAAGTAATAATAATGACTTTAGTATGAGGTTAATACAGGGAGGAAAGGGTTCGTTTCACTACTTTCCATTATCATTTCGATGCAGGAGTAATTATGTTACAGATACAGAGTTAATTATCGTTTAAACTCGCATTTTATTTGCTCTTTTTAATATCTTCTCAGTCAAGTGTTACACAACGTCTAGTAGTGGAAGGGGGTTCAAGAAAATAGACCACACTAGTCGTGTAGCGAAATAGCTGCAGTACAGCCCTTGGTGTTGCGACTGCACTCATTTGTAAACGAAAATAAACTGCGCCATCAAAAGATCATTGTCATTTGCTCGGCTTAATTTTTGTGACACCACCGAAAATGTAATTTTATCTTTTAGCTCAGCATACTTTGCAACTTCACCTTTTGCCAAAAGGCTAATTGAAAAAGTGCTAGTAGTAAGTATATGAGTATACATATACACACTCAAACAATAGCTAGTTTTTTGCGACTTTTTTACTGGAGTCGAAAATGAGCATTTAGTTTTAGAGTAGATTAACTGAGGAGTTTCCATTTTGTCGCTGTGCTTTGAAATGTAACTATAGGTATGCATAAAATTGTATCTGCAAATACGTTTAAACATTTTAAGGGTATGAAAGTTTTTTTTAACATTAGGTTTTAGTTTCGCTGCATTTCGTTTTAAAATTGGCTAGGCTTGTTGGTCACTCAACGTCATGCCAGATATTTTTACCCAGGGAACCTACGGAAGTAATTTTCAGTTTTCTTTTGTCTTTCTTTTACTGAATCATGACTTATTAACCGATTTAATTCGTCAAATCAAGATTAAAATTAATCCCTATATATTACATAGATGGCGTACTAGATTTTTTAAGTTCGTAGACCTATTTTAATCGCTTTTAACTAATTTTTACTTCTGAAAAAAAAATTGCCAAACACGTGATAAATTAGGAAACATTTTCTGAAAAATTTTCTCTCAAGCTGCTAACTATAATTCGTAGTTCTAACCTCAAACTTAGATTCCTAGCATCTTTGTACTTTGTCAGCGTAGCAGGAGGAAATCTAAACACCATCAACTTAATATAAAGTTTCTGTACTAATCCACCTAAGACAAGGTGGTAAATACTTGGGAGGTAAGAAATGCCTTCTTGTTCACTCCACGTATTTCATTCAACTGACTTGGCTACTTTTTGTCCCATTGTTCTTAAGAAACATATTCAGCCCTCTTTAGCTGTATTTGTTTCAAACAAAGTGTTATAACAGAACAAAAAATCTTTTAGCTTCAATCATTCTAAAAGGCTTATACAATTTATTCCCATTTGTTTCTTTTTCTGTGAACTCCATCGAAAAATAGCATTTTTCCAGAGGAAAGTATATTTTGAGAAAATAGAGCACCAATAATACCAACAGAATTGACGATAGAATTTTGTTCCTGTTCAGTCAAGTCCTCTGACTAGCTCGATTTTTTCTTTTCACTTTGACACGTGGGATCTTAGGAGGCTACTGTGGAGCGCTACCATTAAGCCTAACAGTAGTAGGGAAGAAGCAAGATCGAGTTTAGAACTGATCGTGACAGAAAAGAAGGGAAAGTGTGTAAGCCTTTCTTACTTTTGTTACTCTAGTCTTTTCACTCGTCCTTCCATTCCAGTCTGAATACCAAGTTCACTTCAATGACACAATGTGAGTATATCTGCAGTGCTTTTATTATGCCACACATTTGAGGTTGAAAGCTGATATTAGGTGCGTCCATCCTTGCTTCTATAGAAATGCTCTTATTTTCAGTCTGGTCAGCTCTTCCCCTGTACAGAAAAGACTTACAAAGTAAAAGAAAAGAGTTCATCTTGATAGTTTTACTGATGATGGTATTAAGACGACTACTTTGCTGGACATGGCTTTCCCATTTTAAGTTAAGCCTGCCACTTCCAAATGAAGAAAGAGTGGAAAAATGCTTGAATTTGTTTATATTCTTTTATAATAAAGAACGATTGTAGGTATCTTAGCATTGGACTGGTTGTGGAATCAATAGTTAGCGAGAAAATTTTTTTCTTTCCAACTAACTAAATGCAACTTGCTTATCAGGAAGAATTACAACAATAGGAAATGATCTTTAAAAACGCATAACAATCTTTCGTCTGTTCTTGCAGATTTTTTTATTCTGTGTAATATATGTAGCTTGTTGAAACGTGATTGGCAAAATTACTTGCACCGTCTTGGCATAAGCAACTTTGAGTTGTGGAGTATAGTTAAATTGTGTCTTTGAGTTACAATGACATGAATACTAATGTGATCACCCTCAAAATAAGCCCTGATACCTAATTCCAATAGACTAGCTTGAATTTGAATATCAATAGCTAAACTATCGATGGCAAAATAAGTAGTTAGGTATAAACTCGAACGGTTTCAACTAGCAAATTTATAGAATACGAAGGATCAATACTAAAGAGTACATTTACTACATTTTATGGGTTTGACATGCTTCATAAAATTGTGGAGTGGAGATTTATTTCGTTGAAAGTTGAACTACATTTTGACGGGAACGGGCGTGTTTTGTATTTTTGACGGCATAAGTCTCAAAAAAGTGTTTTCAAAGATAAGATATCCAATAAGATCCTTATCTTATGTAGTTAGTGACATTGACAGAAAAATTATGCTAATTCAAAAACGCAACCACCTCCTTGAATGAATCAAAATCTTAGACTGGCAAGGACACTTTCAGAAGAAAATCTTTATCTCTGACAATTGATCTCGCTAACTTTTGGAGACCCTGTAAAAACGAGGTTTTACAGTATACAGAATGACTCAATCTTTCTGCGAGTACAATCATGTGTATTTGGCAATATTAATACTCCCGACCCAGCCTGTCGAAAAAGAGATAACTTTCTTTTCATCTTCTTTAGTATCTAGCTTTCACTCCCTTTCCCTCCCTTTTCACATTTTTCATAATATCCTACTCAAGACATGCTAATATAAACAAACATTTTCAAAGGGAAAAAGAAAGTATTTTGCAATTTGGCAAATAGATGCATATCTACATCCGTCCCGCTCTCACAAATCTTGGGAAAGAAACTACGTCGTGAACTATTTATTGTGTAAGATAAATACTCATACATTTTTTCAACGTTCCCATGAAATTCGATCTTGTCTTAGGCTAAAGGAAAATGTTACAAATAGTAAAAATAAATAGACATATTCTAGTGATTCCACTTCCTCTGGTCTATGTATTAGATATAATCCTATCAAAACGGCAAAGACAAGCCTTGAGTCAATCGATATGAAGACGGACGACATCATTTGAAGACAGTAGAGTATTGCTTGCTTGCTACTTCTGATTTCATTTTTTAAAGATGAAAGTGATGCCAGCAAAGCAAGAAAAATCTGAACGGATGATGGAAAGAAAAAGGATTTCCACGAAACAATCTCCTGTCTCTACTACAGCGACCTAGAGCTCATGCTTTTAGCAAATACCCTTCCAGTAAGAAATGAGTGTAGAATTGTCTACAGTTATTTCTTGTGTCATTCGTTAAAATGTACGACTTCACTTCGTCTTCTACCTCCACAGCCTCAAGTATTTTCTCTCCATCAACATTTCTATAGTGTTACACCTATACTTCCTTCCTGCAAATATCCACATCTAAAGTTATAGAGTCAGACAAGCATAGAGCCAAATTAACTACATTGTTTTTCTTGAAAATATACTGACGTGTGAAACTAAGCTATAATGGGTCGCTCGAATAGCGAAAAATAAGCTGGAACTGGAAGAGAAAAATTATTTTTCTAGAATGGCAAGTAAATGCATCTCCATCTATCTCATTCATCTCCTTAGTTTATTTCCCGTATTTGCCAGTCTATCTTCCTTTTCAGTGAGCATTTCATTTGTCTCTTTTCCCCTCTTTCTTTTTCTTCTGAAGTAAATGGCAAGTCTAGATTACAATATCAAAGAGGGTTTCCTCCTTCGAACAGCCTCTCAAATATACAGAGTTTATATGGGACAACACTAGAAATCGAAGGGAACAAAGCTTTGACGTTATAAATTGTCAAAGAAAAGATACACGGAAAAGCAAAATTTACGGTAGCTGAAGCAAACTTTTGCGATTTTTTGTAAAGAAAGAGTGAAAATGCTGTAGGTTATCTTGTCTTGAAATGTGTCGATTGTCTCACATTTTCAACGCTTGTTCTTTACCGCTGACGTAGCAAGACTTGATTGAAATGGAGCTATAGGGAACAAGCGAGAGTATTATATGGTAGGAAATAAATTATTTGTTATATAATACGTTCCGGATAACTTCCATAAACATGTGGGTCGGATCTGTTACGTTTCTATTTTCCTAAAACCTGCCAAGATAAGGTTACCCGGAAGGATTTAATCATACATGTGTAAATTTGTGATTGCTCTCAACTAAACAAAAAACTGTGAAGAATTGGGAAGACCCTGTTACATAATTATAATTTTTGTCTGTTCATGGAAAATTATTGTGGTGTAAGTTGATCAACAAATTTTGAATTAGAACTAGGAACGTAAGAGACGCTGTCGAGCCACGAGGAATTCGTTTGGCTTCTTTTCCCTTTTTTACTTTCACCTTGTAGTTGTGGTCCATCATAAGCATGTATCAAGCCATTCGGGAAATCTAATAAGCCCTTGTAATTTTATCTACCTGTGATAAACCTCAATATTTATCATAAGTAGGGATTTGCACTAAATTATTATCCACTGAGAAATTAATTAAACTCTTTAGTAAAACCACGCGCCACGAAGCAACCAAAGTTTATGAGAGCCAAATATAATATTGCCATGGTTCATATATCAGTTTTTCGGATTATTGATATCAAATACAGGTTTAGCTGAAATTACCCCATGTCTACCTACATGAAGTTATTTATCCGCTAGGAATTATTATGTAGCAGGAAAGTCAACCTGGCGTTTTCTGCGTATTACCGCGTGACCAAAATTGACCTTTGCTGTACATTATGGAGAAAATTGTTAAAAAACACTCCAGAATTGTTAGGTAAAACTAGAGTAATGATTTGTTTTTGATTACGCTGCCTATTCATTTTGAGAAAATGGCTTTTGCGTTTCTGCGTAACTTTTCTTTTGTGCCACATGAAAAATTGTAATACATGATACTTTTGAGCAGTAAAGGTTACACGCTTTACGGAAGCCCTACTTTTTTCCTCAGATTTTTGTCACTAAAAATAGCTTGCGTTCGTCTGTACTTCATTGTATTGGTTTCTTTCTGAATGAAAATACATGCAAAGAAAAATTTCCAGCTTTTCAAGTTCCACGAAAACATGCGGCGTAGCTTTTCCAAAGTCAATTGTTTAGCTGTGAACATGCAAGGCTCCCTACCAAAGATTTGTTTGAATTTTACTTTACAATAAACTATTAAAAACTATTTAATGAAAAAAAAACTATGTAATCTTTCAGTTATGACGGACGCAATCGACCTGGAACACACGCAAAGAGTGAAGCAATCTTGGGGCAAAGAGCTTATTTCAGGTGAGACATTGATGTTGGATGGCATTTCTAAAAATTTTCCTAGAAAACTAAAAATAAAATAAAAAATAAAAGGGGTTCAACTAATGATCCTATTTTTAACCGTATTTCAATAATTAGGACGGTTACTGATCCTGCTGCACTCCAGATAGACAACGTTTCTGAAGGTGATGCTGGCTTATATCGATGCAGAGTCGATTTTCTCAAATCACCCACAAGGAATTCTAAAGTCAACCTGACCGTAATAGGTAAGTGCAAACAGCATTTCTGATCGTTAGACATTATGTGTATTCTAACGCTAGCATAAAATCAATTCTTTGCTTAACAAAAGTAGAAATAACTAATTTTAATGACGTCAATATAGCTTCCTGTAACTCATACTGATGCTTTCATATGCTACCTATGGCTTCACGGTCGGCTTCCCGACTACTTTTTTTTGCAAGGCAGAGAAGAATAAAAGAGGGTGTAAGTTTTATTGTGACCATTCACGTACTTTCTCCAGTCCAACTGGCTGAGTGACTGACTGACTGTTTTCATTGTGGGAAAAAAGACGAGAGTGAAGTGTATCCCGCAAATTTTTATCTGGATCTAGGTTACTCTCTCCTTCACAATATATTAGATTGCACCGCCACGATTCCACTGTTGCGAGAAAAAATGGTGAAATAGCACGTACAATCAGCTCTCTTGGTCAACGATGCAGAAAGTGAATAAATATCTGTGACAGCTCATTCGTTGGTTTTCCTCCCTCTCTCATTTCTCATGAGAAGTACATAGTAACGCATACCGTGTGGCCGAGCTTTGTATTTATTTTTACATCTTGTTCTCACATTACAGGGCATTGTTATAAGAACCACCATGACTTTTAGGGAGGAACGTACGTAGTTGAGATGCTGATGGTAGCTTTTTTGTGGGTTTACTTTTCACTCCGAATGTCACAAGCTCATATGATTTTTTTCCCTTCTAGAGAAAATGGCAAAAACTGATGTTGCACGTTTTTTGTCTTCCTGATTTTTCCCTTTCTCTCCACCCGTCTCGAAACAATACCGCAGCCGTTCCACATCATACCGTTAACCAGTGTAGTCTACTGTGGAACACTACCATACTTGAATATATTATCGAATCAGTGAGGAAATACAAAAAAAAAAGAATAAAAATCCGGTGGACTATCGCACAGCGAAAAAATACATCTTCTTGATATTCCCTGTCCCGAAGGAATTGCAAACAAGTTTGACTCATTTGGAGTCAGGACTACATTACCGTTGAACATGGGATAACCCAGTGCTCTAGTTTGCTTAGCTTTAATGTTGTTGTATGTACATAAATGCTTCAATTAAATATTTTTCTGAGTATACATAATTACTTATCGTCCTCAATTTATTTTAGGGATGTATTTCTAGTGTCCTAAATCCTGAAAAGTTTCGGTTCTGTCACGTCTGTTTTGGTTAGATCTCAGCTTATGGTTTTGGTCTCAATAAATTATCAGGGATTGTAGGCTGTCATATTTTTTTTAAAAAGTCGTATGCTACGGTTAACTAGGATTCTCATGCCAACACTCTTTTTTGCTGAGAATTTTAAGGCTACGTGTTTGTAACCCATCAAAAACCGGAATATTGGATGTACGCTTGAATGCTGTCGTAGCTTTGATATGGTTGCGGCAAATGCTGTCTACTTCACAAGTGCTCAGTACAGTCGAGTGTGGTCAAATCACGAAGAGCATTTTTCCACATAACTGACCGACTTTTAAATTGTTGACGAGGAAGCTGTTGTGTGGGAACGCTCGAGTCTCTCCAATCACTCTTATCCAGTCACTTTCAGACTCGTTATCTGATCCGCTTCCTTATTAGAAACCCATGATTTTTAATGGACGTAGGCGTACCAGATTGAAAGTTATTTTACCTAAAGAACCCACCAGAGTGTAGAGTTGTCTGCCTGTCCCAGTACTAAATAGTTTTACCCATCACTCTTTTGCAATTCATATTTTTCCGTTCCTGATAAATTCTTCATATCGAGACAAAAAGTCGAAACAGGACGTTAGAAAAAGTAGTAATACTTGGGAATAAAGGGTACGTGTAACTTTTGGAATTATAATTCAGCTTTCGCTTCATTTTTTTCCTTCGTATTTGACGCAAAAACCCGCGGAGGTCGAACCATAATTCTATTCACTGGGAAATAAAGGGCCACGCTAACAAACTTTTGCTTAGCTGATCGTGAATATGATAGTGAAATTGCATAAATGATTTTCCTAAAGAATTTTTCCCTTAGACAAAAGAATCGAAAACCGCCTAGAGTATGCATGTGATGTGTAAATGTATCCAGGCATTAATAATGATCCAATGTAGAATCTTGAATAAAAGAACGGAATGCAGTTGCTAAATATATGCTACAGAATACTTGGAGTCTAAACTATTGCTGACATTTCAGTCTCTATCACAAGTTACAAGCAAAATATCATCATCACACTATATCGCACACAAAGCCCATGATTTGTATCATTTATTCAGTCGCTATAGATTTTAACAAATGATTTTTGCATACCTTCAGGTTTGCGCTTACCAACTAGAAGCTTTTTTTCGAAACGATATCACACTGAATATGTGACCAGAATGAAAACATCTCGTAACGAAACTACGATTATTCTCAGCTTTTTTGTGTAGCAGATTGGCACGTCGTGCACATTGAGGACCAAATATGATACTCTCGCAATTTCAGAGCCCAGCTCACCAGCAACATTTTGTGACCTATCCAAGGTTTTCTCTTTTGAATGGGCTGCATGTTTTAAAACAAAAAAGTTAATTCGTCCCAAGGTATGCAAATTATCAAAGAAAATGGCATGTGTGCATGATTATTGGTTCCATTTGTGCTGTACCTAGCTCATTCATTCAATTACAAACTGGGTAGCTAACACACTGACAAAATGAGAATCCATAGCATTTTTCAAAAGACAAAGACAGCGTATTGTCAACTAGATTGTTCTTAGAAAACCCTTTTCAACCAGTTGTATTCGCAAATAGTAATTTTGGTGATGTCGTTATGCGCTAACACGGTGTTATTGCCATAGAGTCGTTACTTTCAACAAATTGACTAGCCATTGTTCTCCGCTGAATCTTAAACGCTCGCTTGATGCAGACGTGGCAGCAATTGGAGAAAACTAGGAAAGATATTATTCAATAGGTACTCATCATTGAAAAGTTGAAATGATTGCTGGAACATATGCGAATGCGATCACTTTTATGGGTGAAATACTATTGCCTTTTTTGCTGAACGGAAACAAGTAAAAGCAAGAGATATTCAACAGCGAATTAATGACCTGTGATCAATATCTTTCGTCCAGTTTGGGTAAGCATGTAGAAGCCATTTTACTAAATGGTTTTTCTCTTCATACCCAAGTAACCATACAAGCTGCAATGTTTTGACTTTCTCTTTATGGTTCACGTAGCAAAAGCATTTAAAAATATTTCTGTCGCTACTTTGAAATAGCTTTGAGGAGGTATTTGGAACTTTCACATTACCTATTTAATCGTGATAAACACTAACAAACAAATGATAAAGGAGGAGGTTGGCCTGGGTATAAAATTGCTTGTTAAAATATAGTGCTAAATTTGATAGTTTAGTTGAATGTTTAGTATTACTTTGCTTGCATTTCACGTATCCCCAAAAATTTGCCGACTTGTTTACTTGTTACTTATCTCATTACATGAAAGTGATATTACTTTTCTATTTCGCAATTTAAAGTCAAATGCAGCATTACAATTTTAATTGGAAATTTAATGCTTATGCCTGCAAACCCCATTAGCTCATGTGATTCGTGTAAGGACTCATTACAAACTTTCACTTTGTGGTAAAAAAAATATACAGCATACAAGAAAGTTATGAAGACGAGGTGGAGATGTAGTCAATCTTACATTAAGCACTCTACAATTACCTGCGTATATTACTGTCAGAGTGGTACAAACCTAAAAGTAAATTTATGTCTACAAAGTCTTGTTAAGGGAGGGAGAAACTAACAAAGAAAAACAGTGAGAGGACTAAAGGGAACAAAAAGAAGTTAAATTATAGTGGTACAACGTAATAAAGTTAAATATACACCACAGTTAGTTGTCAACTGTCGTCGTCGTCCTCCTTCTCCCTAGAAAAAAATGAACTTTAATGGTAATAACGGTACCAGCATTTATTGCTCCAAGCATGCAACCATCTTGCAAAAATATAAAACAACAGTTTTTAGCCCACTTAATTCTTTTATGTGTTTTGGGTACTTTTTCTACGCTAAAATTTCATGTAAACTTTACAACTTCTGGTAGTTTGTCTTAAAATTGTGCACACACTTTTCAACGGATATGGTTGTCAACTCTTGCGTGATACTGTGTGGGGGAATAAGTCCATTTCAGTGTAAAATTTCTTTCAAACAATAAAGGATCACATGTCTCACTTTAAACTTTCACTCAGCTTTCTCTTCTTTCACTAGTGCGAAAAGAGTTGAGTACATTTTTTTATACATTTCACAACTTATTTGTTCAATATTGAATTTTTCGCAGAGCTCGGGACGCCCTTTAAAGTTAAAAAATAGATGGCATTTTAAACCACATACAGCAATACTGATATTTTCTTGATTCAGCGATAAATTCCGTAACTAAACTAGTTGATGTATGCGTGCTTTTTGGTTTGGGTCATGCAAGGCCGTCTTTTCAATTCCCCTCGGAAATTTTATTTCATATCACAGTTGAAAAAAGTTATATCTACGTTTTTGTGAAAAATCATCGAGGTAAAAAAACTTGTCAAGTGACTTTTCATGCGATTTGCGAAAAAGAAACCTCACAAATGGCTGCTAGCTGTGCGGTAAAAGTTTTGTTGGTGTCGTAGTGATATATGCTAGATTAGATTTAAAAGTTTTTTGTGTGAAATCATTTTAAATACCGACACCTGGGGCAGTTCCTTTTCTGACTGAGCTGCCTGCCAAACCTGCCTAAGTAATGGTTGACGTGTAACCACATACAACTGCGTGAATATTCTTTTTATTATGCTAATATATAGTCGCATTTACAAAGAAAATAAATGTCATAGGTAGTGAATAGGGTTAATATATATAAGAAAAATGCATTGCAAACGGCAAATTGTAAAGGTTTTGTTTTTCCTCTTTAATGCGACTTTAGAGACTTCACATGTTTGAATATGGAACGTGGGCGCTAATAGTATTTTGAGTAGATGTTGATAGGAATCAAAGAAATCGCCAAGTTGGTTGATTTTGAATTGTGAAGGAAGCGTGTAATCTATTTGCGAAAAAGCCATTAGTAAAATCTTGATTTTACTTTGGGTAATTCTGATGAATAATGTGTTTACACTAGAATTTACCTACATGACCAGCGTGGCAACTAAAATAATTTAATATTCACTTGAAGGAATACGATTTACTGCTTTATTCTTATTCCAGATTACATACAAATATAATTTACTTGTTTAAATACGTGCAATTTATTTTTTTGAGATTATTAGGCATCCAAAAAACTGATCTTATCATTAAATGGTTACAATGCTGGTTTTTCATCAGCTTCCCATCATCAATTTTGTGGTTTGCAAATTGTGAACCGGTGATTATCCAAAAAGTTTATTTTGGAAGAAAACCTAACATCAGATTATGCAATCTGGTTACACAGCACCTACTAGTGACTAGTGACTGGTCAGGGTTTGTCGAAATCAATGAAAGGAGGGTGATCAGCTCTTAATATTATGTGTCTTAAGGAAAACTACACCCACGGGGGACTGAAACATATCTTCGTTTGCTATGATAAAAGGTTGGCAATGCAATGATGCTTGGGATTTTAGCAGACTCTTTTCACATGCCTGTGCAAAAATGAGATTCAAACCTATGCATGTCCAAATTAAATTACCTGGAGGAAAGAATGTCTTCCAGATAATGCAAAGAATTCCAATAAAAATGTACTTTTATCTGAGACTCGATACTTTGTAAGTAGTTTCTTTCATCCTAATAATACTTTCGTTTAAACTGTTCCAGATTTAACCATCATTTTCTCTGCGGTCTGAAACCATAAAACAGGCATTATTATTATCATCGTCATCGTACAAACCCATCCTTAAACCTCGAAATTTTGCGTTCTTGGAATCATGTTACCTGTTTTTCAACCTCGTTCATAAAGTTTTTGCTGGATCTTCTTTTTTTTGCGAACCCCCATACCCACTTTCCCGTCATTCAAATAATAGTGTGAAGTGCCCTGAGAAGAAAGTATTATTATGACGGGAGATAATGTGTGTACTCCAAAGATAACCACTACCCTTGAGACTCTTAAATATTTCCTATGTGGAAGAGAAGCAATGGGAAACAGGAATCTTAAGGGCTAAATAGTAAACTGAGAAACTTACGCTGCATTCCACTGCATGAAGTCTGAGAAGAAAGTATTATTATGACGGGAGATAATGTGTGTGTGTACTCCAAAGATAATCACTACCCTTGAGACGCTTAAATATTTCCTGTGGAAGAGAAGAAATGGGAAGCAGGAATCTTAAGGGCTAAATAGCAAACTGAGAAACTTACGCTGCATTCCACTGCATGAAAAAGGGACCTTCTTAGATGACTGCATCTTTTCCCGGACGTGGATCAAGATTCCAGTGATAATTTTACACAGATATTATCGTTTGGCCACATTGTCCGCGATCATTTTATCCAATATAATCCTATTTGGAAAGATGCATTTTCGCTCCTTACTTCAAACGCTTTTCTCTGGATGTAATGACGTAAATGATAATGCCGCATTAGAACGTTATTATAAGCAGCTACATTAGTTGGGTAACTGTTTCTCACCTATTTTCATAGAAACTCAGGATTTTCCTAGTTATTTAGTAAAAATATAGAAGCCCTGAAGCATACCCATACTATCAAAATCCCAAAATGCCAGTCGCTTGAAAGAAATCCTTATTAAAAGTAAAGAAAAGTGGGGAAAAAGTGATGAGAAAATTAGCAACTTGCTTGTTGGTGGTTTTCTTGGTTGTTGGCAATAGCATGTTATATAATATAATGTTTTGGTAAGAAGGGAAGCGACTAAGGATTTTGTTTATTTCAGCAAGTGGCAACTACATCATCATACCACCACCACTATAATGGCAGTATTTTTAGAGGAAAAAGTTTTCTAAAGCAAAAATTGCACATTAACGTAATAATCTTTACTATCTCTTGCTCAGATTTTTCTCGTGCGTTGGTTTTGGTTCTCAAAAGTTTATATTTTTTAGGAGTGGGTAGTGTTTTAGTGAACCAAGTAGTAAGGCACCATATAAGGTTTACCGGACATATGCATGGTTGCATAAGTGCCTGAAAATAAAAGGGATTAAAAGGACAAACTTTGGCACTTCCTGTGTGTTCTCATTTTGTGATGTTATCATTATCATCTTTCTACCTTCCTATGGTTATCACATAATCGTCATCATCATCAACACACACTTACAAAGTTTTACACTTCTTTCGCAAATTATGAAGCCTTCAAGCAAACAAAGCCATATACAATGGCAAGTTCTTCAGATGGAGGTTACCTCCGTCCTTTTTATCTCGAAAATGGCTAAAAAAATCTTTAATTAGCCTACAGGTAGATTTCATTATGGTACTCTTCCACCAATATTATCATTTTTTGCGTGCAAAAAGATGCAAAGATATCTCATCGTTATCTGTCCTACAAGCTCATAAAAAGTGCTCTACTTTGGGAAGAAAATTGCACATAAATTACGAATAATAATGTTCCAAGAAAAGGAAAAGAGTAGTTTAAACTTCGGTAGAAAGGTGAGCTCTTAAGGAACCTTACATTTTAGACAACATGCAGGTAAAGCTCCTGTAAAAAAGAGCCTCGCCTATTTCTTATGTAAATTAGACCAAGAAGCAAGTTGAAGGCAGTTATAGTGGTAGTTGTAGGAATAATATGGAGACTAAAATCAGTATTTTTTGAAAGGCATGAAAGCCTTTTTGGTTCGTGCTATTAACATTGTATTATGATTATAGGTCATCAATCATCACATTTTTGTGGAGTTCTTGTGTCAGCCCACTTCCATTTATTTTATACACACAAGCTAATAGTAGAAGATATGAGGTGGTATGGGTAAATGTAAAGTTAGAGTATTAGATTGTAGAGCACCAGCACCATTTTCTCTAGAGTTAGTTGTCTAGATAGGTACTTGTTTTATTTAAGATGCATTAACATATCCGTCAGACCTAATATTATGCAAGATTCCGAGTAGAAAAGAGGCTGGAAAACAATATACTCACTCAGATAGAATGAGGGAGAAAGACTCGCCTTTAACTGTTCTACATTTTTTTCTGGCTGAAAGAAGTAGCAAGCAAAATGGGAGAAAAAATGAGAGCGCGCGATGAGTTGAGATAATGTATGCAATCATCTTAAACAGCTCATCATTCATCCCTGTCTTCTTTTCCAGCGACTTACCACTTTTTATATAAATTTAGACTATATCCTATTTTGCTGAAACTATAAATATAAAATCAGCATTTAACTCTCTCTGGTATATCCTAATATGGGCTGAAAGGCGTAGGGCGTAGTAAACGCAACAGTAGTTTTTCTATCTGACAATCGATCCTGAAGGATGGACAAAGAAACAGAGAAACCTTTCAATTTTTAATTATTATTCTGACTTGATTGATTGTAATTGCATGGGACAATGATCACGTTAATTAGACTTATAATATTTGCTTATCAAATGAGGATATCTATGATGAGCAAACTCATAATCAGTATTATTGCCTTTGAGATCGCAAATGTCCACAAAATTAATAGTTCATTGGTTCTAATACGGGGAAAATCAGATTCAGCTAGAAAATTGGTTACAGTAATATTCTACGCTTTGCTTCCTTCATAAAAAAATAAGTGAAATGATAGGGGGCGAGTACTGCATGCGTGAGGTTGCCTTTGAGATCGCAAATGTCCACAAAATTAATAGTTCATTGGTTGTAATACGGGGAAAATAAGATTCAGCTAGAAAATTGGTTACGGTAATATTCTACGCTTTGCTTCCTTCATAAAAAAAATAAGTGAAATGATAGGGGGCGAGTACTGCATGCGTGAGGTTGTCATTGAACATGTCAACGTAGCTATGCAACTGTATACAGAAACTGAACCATCCCAGTTGTTCAAATTGATTACTTGATAAATAGGTTATGCCTTTGTAGCTTCCCATTTCCTTCGTACGTCGGGTCGGGGAGGCAAACTTTTCCAATCAAAAGTATCCAGCAGGTGGCCTCAGTACATTGTTAATACCACCAAGGCAGATGATCAAGATAATAGATATCCTGCATTTTAGGGCTAGTTTAAATGAACATTATTACTGAAATGAAGCTTTAATCAGATGCAGCAAATAGAAACAATCTAACTTAAAATTACCCTAGAAAAACCGACATAAATATAAATAAATAATTGATGAATTGATGCAACACGACTGACTGCATATGACCCTGAAACTATAAAGTTAGGATAGATAGAACAATAACGATTTTTAAATTCAAGAATTAGTAACTTCGAGCGTATTTTTGGTTCACATAAAAGTTTTTATTTCTTTGAATTTTGCAATTAAAAGAAGCCCAGATTTTTGAAGCTTTTTACGGACGTAGAAAACTTTTATTGCGTAATTGTATCCAACTCACGCGGTGAAATTAATGGGTTAGTAGAATTTCCTTAATTGATGTTTGCGAAAAGCGTGACTTAGCTTATATTTACATTTTCAGTGTACTTCACATCACTTTCAATTCAAACATCCCATGGAGTAAAGTGCAAAATGCTGAAAGAGTTTATGTATTCTAAATTTACGTTATAAATTCAGCATGAAGTATGTCATTTATTCCAGTTCAATTACTTAAACGTAATAATTTTATGGCACTTCCTCTTTGATTGCTACTTTTACGTTTAACACTTTCATGATACGTTTCATATGTATCATGTCATATTTTGAATAGCTTCGTGCAATTTCACTCCTAAGAATACGATCGGTTCTACATTTTTGCAATATAGGTTTACAAATAAAGTAGGTATAAAGTAACCTTTGCTGTGCGCTAGAAAATTGCAATTTTTTGTTATTGCATTTGTGTTTTCTAAAGGAAAAATATAGACTTGACTGACTATTAAACTTTGGAAATTATAGGTTTCACCTTTTTTGATAGGCACTCTTCCAACAAAAGAAAGAGATTTCGAAGCTATTTCTGTGCGAACTCTCTCCCTTAACGTTTTTAATTTCACAGCAAGAAAATAACTCCATATTAAGCTTCTGTGTGAGCTAAATCAGTGGATTTTTTTTCAGTTAGAAGCCCTTTTAGCATTTGGAATTTGAATTTGGACACAGATTGAAGAATGAAGTATGTTTATTGTTATTCATTTGAGAATGTGTACCTACTTAATTTAGCGTGGTTGTTTATCCAGTTTTTTAGAGAAAAAATTACTTCACAGATTTAAAAATTGTATTAGAAATTAGAATCACTACCCAGATATATTTCAATGTCTTGTTTCGTAAATACAAAAACAAACTAGGTAGTTTAAATTGAGGTTTGAAATTTATTCTGTAGACTTGACTCATGCATGATACATAGTTTGCTCTCCAGAGTGGCTTGAATTTAAGCCCCATATA